>JAAAKG020148248.1:0-10293 GCA_010014905.2 Druon quercuslanigerum
AAAATAAAACAATATATATAATAAATTATATATAATAATATAATATTAGAGGGAAAAGAGCTGCAGGAAGGAGTGGAAGAAGTAATAAAAAGGATTGATGCTAAGGTACAGATAGAGGAAGTGCGAAGTGTAGGAAGGGAAGAACAAAGAGGGAGGATAATAGTACTAGTAAAACTAAAGAAGTGGGAATGTAAGAGGGAAGTGATGACAAAGAAGAGAATGTTATATGGAAGTTTGGAGAGAATAGAGGATGATTTTACATGGGTAGAAAAGAAGATGTGGAAACTTACGGATTAAGGAAAATAGCAGAAGAGGTAAGGAAAAAGGGAAGAAGAACATAGGTCAAGTATGGCAGAATACAGATAGACGGAGTATGTTGGGATTGGGATGAAGAAAAAAAAGAGTTAGTAAGAAATGAGGTGCAGAGAAACTAGGAGAGGAAGAAATGGGAAATAAGAAAGTAAGAAATACTAAGAAGCAAAAATATTCGAGAAACGAATGTGCCGAATAATGGAGGATACGTTTCTGGAATATAGGTGGATTAAAGAAAAAGGATAGGAAGTTTATAAAAAAATCGACACAATGGGATTTAGTAATAATGACGGAGACGTGGCTTGATGAAAAGGGATGGGAAAGAGTAAGGGGAAGGTTGCCAAGAGGTTATAAATGGCAAGATCAAAGTGCAAAGAGGAAGAATAAAAAGGGCAGAGCAATGGAAGAAATGGTATTGGGAGTGAGTGATGAATGTATTACAGGGAAAGATAAGAAACAGAGGCAAAAGCAAAAAGAAGGATAATTAGTGACACAGGTAAAGATGGGAGGAGAGAAATGGAAGATAGGCCGTGTTTATGCGAATGGAGATATGCAGGAGAAAGCAGAGTAGATGAAATAAATGATAAAAGAAAATAAAGAAGAGATTAGGCTTATAATAGGTGGGGATTTCAATGCGAGAACAGGAGATAGTGGAGGAAAGGAATGGGAGAAGTGATAGGAAGAAAATCAACAGATAAGGTACTAAATGGGGAGGGAAAGATGTTGTTAAGGAGCTGATAGGAGTTGGGATGGTTTATCTTAAACGGAAATATAGTAGAGGGAGATGAGAAAGGAGAATATGCACGGTCAGTTGAAAAAAGGGGAACGGAAAGTGATTACGCGATAGTGGATGACAAGGTATAAGAGGAGGTCAAGAAACTAGAGGTAGGTGATCCTATTAAATCGGATCACTTTCCATTAATAGCGATTTTAGAGGGACAAAAAAGTAATAGCAAGATAAATAAAAAGGGGGAAAATGTAAAACGTATAGGAATAGGGTATCGGTCAAGGCAAAGAAAAGAAGATTTTAGAGAAAAGATCAGAAATATCAAAATGAGAGAGGAAAATTCGGACAAGGAGATGGAAAAAATGATAGGAGAAATAAAAACAGGATTAGAGTCCACAAATAAAAATGCAGTTAGTGAAGAGAGGAATAGAAGTGGATGGGAAGAGGATTTTAAAGAGAAAAAGAAGGAGGTCAAAAAGGAATAATTCAATTAGAGAATAGAAAAAAGTAATACGGAAGAATATAGGAGAAAAAAGAAAGAGTATTCTGAGTTGCGTGATCAAAAGAGAGAAGAAGAGAATAAAAGGTTTGAGGAATAGGCGGTTAAGGCTAGGACTTAAGAAGACGTATAGAAGGAAGAAAAGAGAGAAAGAAGAAGAAGAAAAAGAGTAAACCAAGATATTGAAATAGTAAAAAGAAAAAAATATTTTTTGGATTTACTAGGAGTGGGGAGAAAAGCTAGGAAGGGTGTAAAATATGTTAGAGAAAGCGATGATGAAGAGGACATACCAAGGGAAGATAGTCAAGGTGTTAGGAATAATGAAAGATGGAAAGGCGCCTGGTAAAGATGAGATTCCGAATAAAGTATGGAAACATGGAGGGATAGAACTAGAGGAATGGACATGGATAACATGTAATCGAGTATGGAGAGAAGAGGGGTCGCCAGAGTTATGAAAAAAAGAAGTAGTAATACCAATAGTGAAGAAAGGCAAAGGAGAGAGGTTAAAGATTATAGTTGTGTGACGCTGATGCCAACTCTGTATAAAGTATATGTAACTGTTTTATCGGAGAAATTGGAGAAAGAAGTTGAGGAAAAAAAGACAGAGTCACCGAATCAGACAGGATTTAGAAAAGGAATGGGAGTGATGGATAACATATATGTTCTGAACGATCGAGTAAATAAGAGGATTAAAAGGGAAAAAGGGGCAATGATTGCATTGTTCGTGAACTTGAAGGCGGCGTTTGACTCATTAGACCGCGGCGAAATACAAAAATTTATGGTTTAAAGAGACATAAAGCAGGGTAAAGGTATGAGAGCAAGTAGGAGAAAGTTTCTGGTTATTGAAAGGAATGAGGCAAGGATGTCCTCTGAACCTACTTTTATTTAATATAGAATATAGAATATAGAAATATAGAAGTAAGGGTTGGGGAGGAGTTTGGATAGGGAACGAAAAGATATATACACTGGCATACGCAGACAACATAGTGCATAGGATGAAGAAGGGATAGCGAGTTTAATTGCAGCATTAGAGCAATACTATGGTGGGAAAAACCTAAATTTTCATGTAGAAAAGACAAAGTTAATGATGTTTAGAAAATGAGGGGGAAGACAGAAAGAATGGACGGGGGGATGGAAGGGAATAAAGTTAGAAGAAGTAAAAGGGTTTAAATATTTGGGATATATTTGGCAAATGAATGGAGAGCGTAATAAAACAGATATAGAGAATAGGAAAAAGATGGTTTTAAAAAAAGTGAAGAAGAAGAAAGTGGTTATTTCATACGCCAGTATAAACGGTATTAAGTTATCGGGCAGAGATATGGGCACGAAAGGAAAGGAAAGATATTGAGAGTTTACAAGAAAGGTATACAAGATGGAAATTAGGGGTAGATTGGAGGACGCCAGCATATATGGTAAGAGAAGAAGCGTAAAGTGATAAATTAAGTATTATAGCGGGAAACAGGGCATGGAAATTTGAGACGAATCTGCGGGAAGGAAAGGAAGGGGAGTTTGCGAGAAAGTTTTTGATGGAGGTGAAAGAGAGAAGAGGGAGGGCGATAGAATTAACGAGATGAAAAGAAGAATGGAGGGAGTTGTTGAATGCTAGAGTCATAACAGACGGGACTGGAGTAAACTATTAAAAATCGGAAAAAGAACAGGGAAAGTCAATTAATAGAAAGATGGGGGATGATTAAGGATACAAAATACAATGAATGGTATAAGATGATAAACAAGGAAGGTTTACCGAAGTATTTAGAAAAGGGATAGGGAGAGAGAAGATGGACCAGAATAGCAAGATTTAGATTGGAAAACGAGGTAAGGGAGGGTATATATTGGGAAAATAAAGAGAACAGAAATTGTGCAATATATGAATGGGAGGAGGAAACATGGGGACACGTATGCGAATAATGTAGGCCAGGAATGGAAGATAAAGGAAGCTGGAAAGAGAATGCGGTTAATATTATAGGGGAGGATGTAGAATTGATTAGGAGAAGAATGGATCAATGAGTTGGTAGGGTGCTAGAGAATCGAATAAGAGTGAATAAAAGAATGCATGTGAAAAAATAGCAAATTTGAGGATGGAAAAAAGTCAAAGAATAAGGAAACGGAAGTTACATGCCTTTGCGTTCTCATTCTCTCCCTGGCTTGCACTCTCGCTTTCGGATTTATTAAGGATAAGATTTCTTTTGTTTTTGTTTAATATGTTAGAGGAAAGATTGTAAGGAATGGAAGTCATGTAAAGCCTTAGGGGACACATTATGAATAAAGAACTTATTATAAATGTTGCCGAAATTGTCATGAAGTTCTCAACTGAAAAGACTGGCATTGAAAAAACCGAATTTTTCTGCTGACCAATGCCTAAATAATGCATTTGTTTATTGAATTTTTTTTAATAAATTATAAGAATAACCAAAAAAAAATTTTACTTTCTAAAAATGCCTGTTTATAATATAAACAATTATAATCTGAAGAGAAAATTGTTTTAATATAATATTGTTTCCATTAAAATGTCTTGCAATATAACTTGAAAAAACGTAAAATTATAGAAAATCTTAGAAAACACTCTTACAACAAATAATTTGTTTACAAAAACTTTTTTGTATTGTATAATATAGGAAAATCTTTAACTAAAGTTACTCTATACAAGTTAAGCGATTTCAACAGTTTTACCGTTATCGCCGAGCACCAGGAAAGTCAAATGTAAAAAATTGGCATTTTTTTCGTCATATTGGTTTATTCATAAAAAAAAGTGAAAACCTAATTCCAAAAACAGACTCACCATCACCACTGTCCCGCATAATGTGCCTCCCAGTGGTGGCTCCAGGGGCGCTCCGACGACCATCGGGAGGCGACAAGCTTTTCGAGATACTTAAAATACTCTCCATGATGAATTATGAGTTTTGGTGTTCTTCTTAGTCCCTCTACTTTTATTTATCTTCCTGTCGGACGAGAGGAACTTTGTCAGCAGCATTGCTAAAGCGGAAAAGCACCCCTGTGACTAGTCACACAAATAATATTCGTAAAATACCTAACCCTTTTCAACTATCGTGAGGGCGGGATGGGACCCCTCTGGCTAGTGACAGGTATTATGTTGGTCAAATCACTACACTTTTTCAACGTCTTGTGGGGGTCATCTAAAAATGAGACCGAAAATTGTCTTTCTTTCTTATATTTTTTTTAGAATATCTGATTTCAGTACCGAAATTCGATACGCCCTTACAGCCCTTTTCTAGGTAAGAATCTTTTTCTGAAATTTTTGGGAGTTTTACTGAGAAAAGTCTAATGACAATGTTCCAAACTGCCTTTGTTTTTTACATTTTCTCAGAATAACTTATTTCAGTCTTAAAACTCAATACGCTCTTTGAGCCCTTTTCCAGATAAAGCCCTTTTTTTAAAAATTTCGAATTATACTGCAAAAGGCTAACGAAAGTCTTTCACAGGACCCCGCACATTTCTTATGGAAAAGTAGGTTTGGTTATTTTAGTTGAATTTTTTATATGTTTTGTAACTCAGCGTCCTGAACAAATGCCTCCATGGGCGTAAATGCCCCCCCCCCCCGGATTCCGAGATAAGGCCCGCTGAAACCAGTATCAACGGGTATTAGCTATACTTGCTCGGCTATTGACTCTACTATAAAAATGCTTAACATCTAACAAATACATAGCCTGATTAGACGAAACCGCTTCTTCAAGTAGACTATTGCCAAGCAAGTAAAGCCAATACCCGTTGATACTGAATTCAGTAGGCCTCATCTCGGAACCCGGGGGGTTTTGCGCTTTGCGCCTGAGCGCCATTTCTTCAAAATGTCAAGCAACGTATCATATAACAAATTCCACCAAATTAACCGAAATCACTCTTTCAAGTAGAGTCAATACCCGGTGACAAATAATTCAGCGGGCTTTATCTCGGAACTCGGGGGATTAGGCTTTGCACCCACGGGACATTTGTTCAAGATGCCAAGCTACGTAACATATAACAAATTCAGCAGAATTAACCGAAACTTCTTTTTCAAATAGAGTCAATTGCCAAGCAAGTAGAGGCAATACCCGATGATACTGACTTCAGCGGGCCTTATCCTCGGAACCCGGGGGTTTTTGGCATTGCGCCCATGGAGACAATTGTTCAGGACGCTGAGATATAATACATATAAGAAATTCAACAAAATTAACCGAAACAACTTTTCCATAAGAAATGTGTGGGGTACTTTAATTTTCTTTCAATATTTCCAACAATTCTTCAATTCTATGCTGAGAAGTTAAGTCACTCGTCGGGTCCTTTTCGAATAAGGCCCTTGTTGGTTTTCTATGCAAGCTTATTGCAAGCTTTTGATAAAATTGTTTCAAATTCAAAGTGTTTTCTTGAAATTTATATGATTGTATAAATTAAGCCCAAAATTCAAATATTTCGTTGAGCCCTTTTTGGATGAGGCCCTTTTTGGCGATTTTTGCGAATTCAGTTTTTTGATTGAAATATATTATCATGCGAAAATGTAAAAAAGAAAGGTAGCTTGGCACACTTTTATCAGGCTTTTTCCAGTAAGACTCGCAAAAATTGAAGAAAATGGGCCTACCTGAAAAAGGCTCAAAGGGCCTATTGAGTTTCGTGGTTAAATTAATTTATTCTGAAAAAAGGCTTTTCCCAGTAGACATCGAAAAATGGCAGGAAAAGGGCCCTAACTAGAAAAAGGTTCAAAGGGCGGATTAAATTTTGTAGTTGAAGTACGTTATTCTGAGGAAATGTAAAAAATAAAGGCACTCACAAAAATGGCAGAAAAAGGACCTTACCTAGAAAGGGGGCAGATGAAAGATTTTAATTTTGATCTTAAAATTTTTGTAGAAAGTCAGTGCAAACTATGCAACAGGAAAACTTAAAATGCCGAAAAAAATTCAAAACCCCTCTCAAGCACACCTTACCAATCGTATACACCACAAAACTCCTTTTTTACGTATGGAAGTATCACTTGCCCCAAATGTTCTTACCGCAAAGGAAATTTGCTGTAAATGTCATATATCGCAAATTTACTTTCCGTACATATAACATGCCGCAAATAGACAACACAAATTTTACTTTCTGCGAATATGACTTGCCGAAATTTGGCCTTCCGCTTGTTATAAAATCCTGACTCAAAGAAGCACTGAAGTTACTAATTCATTAATTACTTGCGCAGAACTATTGAGCAAATTGCCATTATTCTTACAAAATTAATTATTAATTAATCATTTCCAATAAAATACGAGGGTTTAATTTTTATAAAATTATAATTGATTTTCGATAGTTCACCTGATGGTCGGGCCATGTTTGGGCCAAAGGGGGCCAATAGTCGGTTGAACTTTAGTCCAACATACTAACTATTTTGCTGTCGACTGCCGACGTTGGTTCTTTAGGTTGGGCCGACATAAGATTTTTATGAATACAAAAGTTGGCCCAACTTTGGCAGCCGATCTAGGGCGCACCAGAGGATAGAGCCCAGGATGGAGCAAAATGTCGCACTAGTCGCACTCTAAAACTATTGACTACATAAAAAAATGTTTTACAGAACACTGTAACAATTAACAGTTAGAGTGTAACTTATTAAGATGTAGATCTTTTGTTCATATTTTTTTCTCTGAAATGTATACTTTTCTAAGTTTCTTTCGTTTTTTGGCCAAAATCATGAAGATTCAGCGTGATTTTCATTTTTGGTCAAATTTTCGAAAAAAATGATTTTGCCTTAAAAGGATGTGCATTAACAAGTTTTTTTTACGGAATACACAATTTCTCTATAGAATATTTTTATATAAAGTTAATATTTTCAAAAAAGAATAACGAAAACCGTGAAAATAAGGATCGTTTTAGAAATTCAATCTGCTTTAGAAATTAAAGTCCACAGAAAAGCCTCTCTGGATTTGTTTACAAGGTTAAGTACATAAATTTGCATGTAAAATTCACATATATATTTTGCTCATATCATTTTTATCAATGTGAAAATGAGAAGTTGATGAAAAGTAGCTTTTTTAGCCTCCTAAATATTTATGTAAAAGGTAAAAAAAAGCTTAACTAAAATTATTGCCTTCAAATTTTTTTAGTGCAATATACCTAATAACTTTATAGAAAAACAAGATCACTCAACTTAAAAATTAGAACTTGGCAACTCTCTTAATATGCCAAATGGTACTTAGTTTGTTTGACAATAATTCCAACAAAAGAAATTATTGTTTTAAAAGGTGCTTTAGTTCGGCCCCTCCCTCGATCTCTGCGTATCTTTTGGCAATGGTGTAAACTTTCAAAAAAATGTTGAAAACTTATACTTCTACTAGTTCTGACATGAAATTGGATAAATTTATGCACCAATTGACAGTAAGCTCAATATTAGCAAATAAATAATACATTACAGCTTATTTTTATTATTTATAAATAATGTTATCAATAGAATAATTAATCTTATTAATGCAATAAATGTTTTCATAACAAATGTTTTTCACAATTGAGCGCTCCGATTCCAGAACGGGACATAACTCGGTAAAGTTGGAGGGAGGTTGGCCCCTGGTAACTAAAAATCGAAATTAAAAATTTTAATTTTTTAAGAATGCATTCTTATAGGAAATTAGATAACGCTTCTTTTTTCCTCTGGCAAAAGAGTGTAATGTATTATACTTTTCGAGATAACCATGATAATGGTGCTTTTTTCTGAAGCCGATTTGTAATTAATTTTTAGTCTCTCGCTCGTCGTCACATCTACAGTTTTTGGAATTTTTTTATGAAATTTGGATACAATACTCTCCAAAGTATCCTTAGAACGATGATTGGAGCAAAAAGTGTATATCATTATTTATAACAAAATAAAAAATTGTTTTCTAGGCCATTCTGAATTTAATTCCTTATAATCTTCGATCGCTTCGTTTATCGAGCGAAGTTTAAGTAGATGTAAGCTTTCTGTGAAGAAGTTGTTCAGAAAGCTACAAGGAAGTTTTCTGTAAAAACCTCTTGTCAAAAAACTCAATAAATAAAAAACTGCGAATGCAAAACTTGGAGCGCGCGAACTATACTCT
This sequence comes from Druon quercuslanigerum, assembly GCA_010014905.2. NCBI lineage: Eukaryota > Metazoa > Arthropoda > Insecta > Hymenoptera > Cynipidae > Druon > Druon quercuslanigerum. The sequence goes on from JAAAKG020148248.1 coordinate 8,567, forward strand.
TGTAGGCGACAGGCATACGGGTGGACACAAATGTGAGTACGCAGGTGAATAATGCGAAAGTTCAGAATAATATGAAAAGTATCGACACATGATATATTCAAAGAATTTGAATACTTTTATAACGCATGAATGGACAAGTTATATAATAATATAATAATAAATATTAAATAATAAAATATTATGAACAAGTTATATAAATTAAATTACTTTTTTCAAATCACAGCTATGTCCACATTTCTATCCATAAATTCTAAAAAAATTCTTTTTAATTTCCATACAATACATATCCGGATTATATCAAATGTATTTTACAAGAATAATTCTACTGAAGTTATTCAATTTATTCAATTTGTTCTTAATTAGTAAAACCAAGAAAGAATTGTTCACACATTGCACTTACGTTGTTGCTGCATTTTTTCCTAACATTTTTTGACCAGTTACTTCACATCTAGTGCGTTTCGTAGCACGAAGAGTACCCAGTGATTCTTTTTCCATTTCGCAAAAAAGAAAGAATTCCTTCCACTATGAATTTCACGAAATATTTTTTAGCTCGCGGAACGATGTGGATATTGTGGTATCAAAAAGCACTAGCTATATTGCGAGTGGTTCCGTGCGTCTAATAGACATGGATTGTTACGAATAATGCGCTCCAAGTTTTACATTCGCAACTATTTACCTATTCGGTTTTTTGAAAAAAGGTTTTAACAGAAAACTACCTTATAGTTTTCTGAACGATTGCTCGACAGAAAGTTGACATTTGCTCAAACTTCGCTGGATAAACGAAGCGATCGAAGATTATAAGGAATTAAATTCAGAATGGCCTAGAAAACAATTTTTTATTTTGTTATAAATAATGATATACACTTTTCGCTCATATCCTCGTTCTAAGGATACCTTGGAGAATATTGTTTCTAAATTTAATAATAAATTTCCAAAAACTGTAGATGCGATGACGAGCGAGGGACCAAAAATTAATTACAAATCGTCGTCATAAAAAACATCATTATCATGGTTACCTAGAAAATATAAAAGATTACACTTTTTTGTAGAGGAAAAAAGATCTAGTTTCCTATAAGAATGCATTTTTTTAAAATCAAACCTTAATTTCGATTGTTAGTTACCAGAGGCCAACCTCCCTTCAACTTTACCGAGTTATGTCCCGTTCTGGAATCGGGGTGCTCAATTGCCACTGTTGGTTCTCGCGCTTCGCGCTTGATAATATGTTTATCTCGCGCTGCGCGCTTAGTCCTTGTATATTTTTCACACTTGTGTACAGACTTTTTAAAACTGAAGTTCAAAACATCGACAACAGACATTTGGAGATTGTGAATTACTATTATTATTACACCATTAAGCCGTTTTCTTTTTGGGGTAGGCATGACTCACTCGGTGGGAAGGGGAGTAGTGTGAGGAAGTGGTTATAAAATTTTTAGATTGATGTGGAATTCTCGTGTTATTTATTCAAATAACACGTTCACTCCACAACACTGCTCTGAACCAGGTTGCTGATCAATCTCTCTAGCAATAAACCCAAGTGAAGATCTTCACAAAGTCGTCATGTGAGGTTCCCCATTTGGGTCCATTAGAATCCAAGGTCTTTGTTTCAGGCGACATTCCCTCTACTGACACTCTTCTTGTTAACTATATTCCGCTCTCGTGTTTCTATGGCTTCTTATGTCCCTTCTAACTAGGGTCTCATTCACACATTTTAACCATTCCTTCCGCGG
>JAAAKG020148249.1:0-10293 GCA_010014905.2 Druon quercuslanigerum
GGGGGGGAGAGCATTCCATTACTCCAAATTCCATCAGCAGGCGGCAAACACTTGTGAATGGATTGACCATTTTGAACAATACTATTATGCTGTGAGCATACAGTAGCAGTGTCATGAATGGGACCCGAAGCATTTATGTAAATTTAATTCTAAAAAGAAACTTGGAAGCACTTATATTCTTTAAAATGCAAAGCTTATCATTGAAAAGTAATAAGTAATAATAAAAGTTTAAGAAATACATGAATGTTGAAATGATACAAACGGAAATGAAAAAATGCGCAATGTCGTAACTTTTCTGCTTGTACACTGCTACAATCAGAAATTGGAATGTACAATTTGCCATTTTTTATGATCCAGTGAATTTTGTTTTTTTTTATAAAGCAGGACAATGATCAGCAAAAGAAAAATAGGGCTGTGACAGCTGTGATGGTCTGTAAATTTTAGGTAAAAATTTTCAAGTTCTACGGTTGTCAATTGCAAGATTTTACATAGCTTGAAGAATTTATGATAGCTTTAAGAATTTATGATAACATGAAGAATTTATGATTTGATGATCATAGACCGTAAGGGCTTAAGATATCCCCGGTGGAAGCACCTGTCATTGTTCACAAATCAACTTCTCCACCACGGGAGGTGCGTGGCTCGTCCTTTTGTACATAATTCGCGAAATTTTACACTTTCCTTCCCGAAATAAGGAAGTCAGTTCCGCCCAGACTTTGAAAGTAGATAGATGTAGCAGTTGTATTAAAAAATAAATTTGTGATGTGTTTTGTCTTCTTTACCAAGTTTATATTTTAATTGCGTGTTTTGAAGTGCTATGTGTTAAAAGTTTCCATGTTGATTTAAATTTAAGGGTACGTGTACAAAATGTAAGGTGTATCATTAGAGAAGGAACGTTAGTACATTTATTACATTGTACTTTCTCCTTCAAAAAAGACTGTTTATGCATATAAATTATAAAGTGGGAGGAATTTTTTAAAACTATCGAGCATATGAAATTTTTCTGAAACGAAATCGCATAAAATATAAGATTGTCTCGGATACTGCAAAAAGAACGACGTTAAACATAGTTTGTCAGGCACTATAATTTTAGGTATAGGCGACACAGTATCCTATCACTATTAGGAATCAAAAAAAGTATTAAAGATTTTGATAAAAACTTGAAGAAGCATACTGATAGAAAAAATTCAAATAATTTGTGCAAAAACATGTCCCACTTTTAATTATAATTTCGACGAGCTTTGAAATTTTTTAGACGCATAGTACTTCGCTTGGCAGTTACAATTTTCTATGATATCAGTGAAAAGTTACACGAATTTCTATAAAAACGTTTCCACAGAAATATATATATATATATATATATGACTATCTACGAAAATTTCCTTAAGCGTTTACGACAATTTTAATGTCGCTTTGTATAATTCTTGCGAAATTCTGTAAAAGCTTTTGTTTCTCATTCCAAGTGCACAACTCGCTATATTTTTCTTTTAAATAAGACAGTGGACCCCGTGGGCACAGAAATTTCGGTACGAATAGCCACATGTTCTTTGAAATTATTTCAAATTATTTTAAGATTAGAATTAATTATCAATCTTTTAAAAAGTTGTAAATATTTCTTCAACGTATTCGAATTTTTCTTAGGAATAACAGCAGTTTCCCTGGTGAGAAAAAATGTTGAGAAGAAACTAGAAAATTTCAACAAATATAGTTTTTGATTAAAACAACTACATTTTATAATAAAATGTGCAAGATTGAAACAGTTAAACAGTAAAATAATTAAGTGCTATAAATTTCCACAAATAAAAAAGAAGCATTCCAATATTAATAAATATTAAGCAATTGTTCTTTTTAGGAATTGAAAATTATCAAATTTTAGACTGAAGCAATGTTAGGTATTTACAGAAAGCCTTTAATTGTATGTAATATTGTATGAAATTCAGTTTACAATGTTTCAAAGGAGCGTTTACATTTTCGCAACTAACAGCTTTACCAATTGAAATGGTAAAATTTGTACTGTTAACATATGAAAATTCTTCAATCAACAATTTTTTTTACTTTTTTTCCGTTTGGAAGTTTGATGCCATAAGAACAGTTTCAATTACACGTATATTACTGTAGAAACTAACAAACCTTTTAAAAAATAGAAGATTTTACAAGTGTTGAAATACGGGAAAAGTTTGCTGGGTATTATCTTGTAAATACTAGTACTTTATTATATAAACGTACCAGAGCCTGGTTCAGTCATCCAAATATTAATAAATACTAGGCCATTATTCGTTTTAAAAATTGAAAGATTTAAAATTTAAGACTGAGGCAATATTAGACATTGAAGGAAGGCCTTCAATTATATGAATAAATTTTTTTTGGAGTTATTTCTAGATTGAAAATAGTTTACAAAGTTACAAAGGAACGTTTGCATTTTAGCAAGAGAGAAGCTTTTCCAATTGAAATGGTAAAATTTGTAACGTTAAAATATGAAAATTCTTACTTCTATCATTTTTTTCCTTTTTTTAATGTGGAACTTTGAGGCAATAAGAACAGTTTCAATTCCAATAAGAAACCTTTTAAAAAATAGAGATTTTATAACTGTTGAAACACTGGAAAAGTTCACTGATTTGCAAAATGTACACATTTATCATATTTAAAAAATGGTGATCCTGTTACTTATTATTATTAAGGATGATAGAAAAACGAATCTTCTTTTAGATAAGAATGGAGATTACCTGTGCAGTTATAGGTTGCAAAAAAAAGCAGGAGAAAAACAAGCCCTTCAGTTTCCATGCATTGCCAAAAAATGAGCGCGTTCACGCGAAAAGGTTAAAAATGTGCCGAAAGAAAATAATAGCTACAAAATACGGCAAGCTTTCATTTGTTACTGCGTCCCGATAAATGCTTCCAGACAGTAAAAGTTAACGGAGTTATTCCACTTGTTTGTTCATATCGTATTGGTCAAAGGGGTGGAAATAGTGTTGAAATATATTCCCTTTTTTTCATAACAATTAAGTTTCTGAAAAACTGAAGTTTTGCACACTTTTAGAGAGCGGCAAGGGTCATTTTTTTGAAACTTTAAAAGATACTGACTTATTATTGCAGAAGTAATTGGTTATTTCGAAAGAGAACATTTGTAACGGTTCTTATGTCTTTTCCAGCAAACAAATGAACAAATCTGTACATACGACCCGTCATGCCGTAGATATGTGTGTTACTTATATTTTATAAATGAACTTTGTCCCCTGTTTAGGTAACACCTACATCATCTAAATGAGCTAAATAATTCACCTAAATAAAGAAAAATAATAATAACAATCACCTCAATCATTCTAAAAAAAAGTGACTATGACTATGACGCTGATAATGATTTACCCGGTGGGGAAACTTCCAATGACGTACAAAGTGAAAAGTTCTTCGAAGCATAGGATGAAACTCTAAAAAGAATTTACTCTCTACTACCCACATTAAATTTTTAACCTGAGTATATTTTAAAGCACCGGTTAAATAAAGACGTCCTGGAGAACTTTTTCTCTTTCATTCGTGGGGTTGGAAGAGGCTACGACCATCCAACAGCCTTAGATGTTAAATATCGTTTGCGATAGTATCTTCTGGGAAAACGTGCTATGATTGCACTTTCCGGAGGATGCAACGTCCAAAATGATATAACAGAAAAAAGTTTGACCGGCGGCTATGATTTGAACACGAAGAACGTAGAGCACAACAATGCAACGAATGCCTCACCCAAATCTGATGGGGATGCTCAAGATGATTCTTATGTAGAAGTTGATACTTCTGATGAACCTTTTCTTGGTACAACCGACTTTTACGAATCATCTTCGGTACATTCTGCTTTTCAAACGGAAGGCGACAGTCCTCAGTCAGAACGTGACACGGCTGAAGAGAAAGAGCAGAAAGCAGGTTAGTTTTCTTCTAAGTTTATAATTATGTTGAAGCCGTGGGGCATATCATGTGAAATTTTCCCTATCATGTATCCGAATTTTTTGCAGATGTTTCCGTTGAGGCAAATTCCGACACATCTCATCAACTGCAGAATGAAACGGATGAACAGAATGGTGGTCAGTTCTTTAACATAATAATCCAATTATTTCTAATAGTGTAACGATAAAAAATAATAATAATATAATGCATATATATATATATATAACTAGGATAATTCAGTGCTTGCATCAAAATATATTTTATTTCAGTTTATGATATTGCTTTTGTAGTCCTGCATATTTTAGGATGTTTTTTATAGCTCATTCTAGCCAATTCAAATTCATTGCAATAACGGTGACTATAACAAACCGAGCTCCTCAATATCCAAAGTCGTTGTAAAAATTGAATTAATTATGTTTGTCCAAATGTTTGTATGCTCTATGGTGAATCGTTATGTTAATGTTCAACACTACACTTCGTATAAACTCAAGAAAAATTGTTATTCAAACATTTTCTTTTAACACTGCACAAAATATGAGACTGACTCTGTATTTTTAAAAAGCTATCTAATTGCACAGAGTTCCTCTCATACAGACATCTGGAACGATAAATAACGCACTTATTAATTTATCTAAAGCTTTTACACATGCATATTTGTAAGGTTTGTTAAAGTAAATTGGTTGTGTATATACTATTGTAAGTAAAAATCAATCTAAAAAGTATACTATCACTTTTACAACATAGTATAACTTGTATAACTTGTGGCAATTTTAAAAATTTCTTTTTCCTTTCAATATTTACAGCCCACATATAATAAAAGATTTCAATTTTTATAAAATATGTTTTTAAACAACACAATAAATTCATAATGTCATAATTGGTTCCTTTTCATACTCGTTACACATAATAAACATGTGCGTTTTCTTTTTTGTTTCAACTTAAATACTTATTTACTAGAAACTTCGAGTTAATTCTGCGATAAGCATACTTGGCGTTTAACTTGGTTTAAATTCGCCGCACGACGTCCTTTTAAAAATGGACGGACTTGTACGTTTCTCTTGATCGGTTGATTTTTTTTTACTTGCGGGTAGCGGGAACATAGGTTTTTGGATCATGTATTCAGTTATAGTATGATAATGAACTTTCGTTCGAGGCATCGCTGAATTAAAATTTGCCATTAACTTTGTAAAATTAATTTGTTGAAACAGTTTTTTTAAAACAAATTATTTGAAAATTAGGTTTTTTGCAAAATTATTACCAGAATCGGATTCTATTGAAAAAATGCGTCTGATATAGTAATTTCAATGTTTAAAATACATATTGATATTAACAAAGTCTTAAATAATTAATTTTGCGATAAGAATATATTGACTAAGGGATTTTTCGAAGCACAAAATTCAAATTTGCCATTAGTGTTGCAAAATAATTTTTGTTTAAACAAATTGCTCAAACAAAGACGCCCTAAAATCTTATACAGTTTATCTATACCATAATTGCGTATATCATAATTGTAGGTATAAATACATTGTTTATAAAATTTCTTAGTCTTTATAGCAATTGTCTTCTGAAGTGATGTTGCCTCTTCTTACGGTAGCCTCCTGCCTAAAATATTGTAGCGCAAGCAAATAAATTCCCCAAAGAAATACCCGTGGCGCATATTTCTGTTACCTTGAGGCTTAGCAGGATGAGCTTTTCGTTTACAGGGGGCTTTCAGCTTTCATTTAGTTTTTTTCTTATCACGTTCCTGAGCATATACTAATAGTTATTTGCAATCATGTCCTTTAGGCCTCTGTGCTGGGGGTTCTTGTGCAGGTGGAGGATGGCACTACTACATTTTCCGAAAGCACTAACTACCTCGTACAATGCAGTACAGATCTCATTGCGTTCCTATACAGCAGGTGATTATTGAATAAATTTTCCGCTAAGAGTCCGATGTTATCGCACTTTTGAACGACTTGGTACTGGAACAGGGGCAGTTGTTTATTCGTCTACGTGTCCGCTTTTATTTCCCCTAACTTTTATCAGGTTCCCTTATTACCTCCGAAAAAAGGCAGTGGGATCTTCGACTATTATCGCGACTTTTCCTACTCGCTTTGATCCCACTACCGACTTTAAAAAAATATTGACATTCAATTTAACCTATTCAAAAATTTAGTTTCAATTTATGAATTGATATCCATTCTGGGCAAATACAAATTCAACCCAAATTGTTTTACGTGGAAAAACTTACATGCCTATCCAGTTCAGAGTTCTCCAATTTTTTATTTTTTTCTAAATAAAGTTTGTAATAAAGTGTAAAGATTTTAGGTTTAGTATGTATATTTAACATCCACTGTCAAATTTTGACATTAACATTTTTGTACAAATTCGATTTTCTAAACCAATCAGATATGAGGGTAAACCGCAAGGGGATACCGATTTTTGATGTGGTGGCGGACTTTCACGATAAGTGGAAGGGTTCTGGATAAGTAAATCTGTATCAACATAAACAAACAAAATAAAATACTGTTACATTCTTTGATCATTCTATTTAAGATCAAATTTATACTTTTAAATTCATTGGAAATCTTTTAATTTCATATGTAGAAATCCACTGTTTAAAATATCTCTATTTAAATTTAATGATGTTATATATTTAAAAATTAAATTTAATAATAGTTATATTGTCGTCCTAGAGTTATACTAAGTCAAGATCACTTATTACAATTTTTGAAATATTATTCCTTTTAGGCTCGGCAATGAATGAACTTTGTTTTTCAAATAGATTTGTCATAAAAAAATGTTGTTCCTCAGCTGTTACAATTATTAATTAAAATAGTGAAGTTCATTAAAAGTTAGAATTATATCACGCAATGTCTTTTCTTGCATTTCTACACGCAGCGAAATTTCATAACATTAATTCACGGAACTTCTTGTGAGATCTTATTTTTCGCAACAAAAGCGTGATAAAATCAAGGAGCAGTTTCGTGAATAAAGCTCTCGAAATTTCTCTCCGTGTATAAATGAAAAAAAATTACAACTTCGTAGAGCATGTTTTATATGAAAAACATATTTTAAATTTAAAAAATAACGATTTTCAACATTATATTTAACCTTAAAAGTAACCATAAAAAAAACAAAATTAAGTTTTTAAAAATTATAGTACAGCGTCATATATGTTCTTGATCATGCATTAATTTTGTCAGATAAACTTATTTCTACATTTGAAACCGTTTTGTAAAGCACATTATGGTTAAAGTTTGAACCTCATTTTCGCAGCTTGACAATTAAGGGAGTACAGTTTTAGGGCGAATGCATATGATTTTATTATAATATTAATATATTTACACTGTGCAATTTCGATTTTAATGTACTTACTTTGAATGACAAGATTTCTTTAAACTTTATTTCTGATGAATAATTTCTTCATGGTTGCTTAAATTGTATTTTTTATTGAATAATTTTTCACAGAGTGAACACTTATATCGATAATTTGAATTAGGAGTTGTACTTTCTAAAAAATTATTTTTTAATGTGTGCTTAAATTGTATTGTTTAATGAATGTTCTTTCACAGAGTGAGCGCTTGTATAAGTTTTATGTGGAGTTTCACATTTTTAATTATGGACTTCGCGGAAATGCCCAGGTAAAGCCTTTTTCCGGAAAAATTTTGTTCACAATAATCACAAACTACAGTAATGACTTATTTTTCGGCACTCGGCTACTCAGCATAGGAGCTTTTCTGTTTAGTGCATGATCGGGTACGACCGGCTTCTTTCGGCTTGTATCATTGACTTCTGTCTTTATTTATGTAAGAGATATAATTCACATTTGAATATATAAACCAATAAATTCGTAAAGTTTCAAAATTTTGTTTTCTATGAAAGAAACAATTAAAAGAGACAGGCAGTTATCCAACTTTAGTCAAGCTGAACATTGTATAAATTTAAATATTGTAGGAATTTAAATATTAATGTTTTTATGGATCTAATTATCCAGGAAAAGGCTCATGAAACATTAGTTCTTATTGCATTCCCCTCTGATTTTTTCTTTAGTTTCTAAATTACTTATAAAAATACAATAAAAGTCATTCATAATCACTGTAAACAATCTGTATAATTAGCATGAATCAATAATTACAAACATCTTGAAAAAAACTATACTTTTCTTTCTAAATAAATATCAATATGGTATCAAACTTCAAATTAGGCATTTAAATTGAGGGTACGACCAGCCTCTTTCGGTTCTTAACGATCGGGGCAGGTACGAAAAAGACCCTCCGGCTTTGACCATGATCCAACAAACCATGGCCCTACCAATTCGATGCTCAAATGCTTTCTATACTACCCACACCAAACCGAGAACCCTCACCATACCCATCTACTCAAATTCCGTCCATGAATCCAAGATGAAAGCGTCGTCGGGTCGAATCGTATGATTGGCTCACTGTTTTCAACTTGCGCGTGGCGGACGAGAGGATGCAGAGCACTTGACACCCGAACACCCCCCAACATCGACGCACAGCTCCTCTATGGTTAATTTCAATCGTTCCAATTCTAGGATACTTAGATCTTTCAAAATACATTTATAGCAATATAAATAGGCCCGAAAAACATTTAATAAATTTAATAAATCAATTATATATTTTTTTAGTCGTTTCCATACAATCAAGAATATTTCCTCTTATAAAAACTCCTTAATCAATAGTAATTTAATCGTGATACCTAGAAGCATAATTAAATATTTCTGTCCAAGATAGCACTAAATGCACGCGCGCGAACCGCATGTTCCCGTCCCTAGATTTTTATTTTACAATATTTAAAACAAAGTATTTCAAAATGAATAATGGAAAATTGTTGAATATTAAGAGTTCTAAAAATTTTTAAACCTCAATCTTTGAAAGTTTTTTCAATTAAAAAAAAAATTTTTTAATTAAAATAATACAAAAGTTCTCCAATATTTTGTATTAGAAATAATAATCTTTAGCATTTAAATTTTCGAGGCACTTATTCATTTGTTAGAGAAAACTTTGTATAATTCTAGAATTGGCAAGTGTCTGCGAAACTTATAGCTTATCAAAAATATGTAACAGTATAATTAAAAGTTATACCCAGGAAAATTTAAAACACATTTTTTATACTATTAATAAAATAGGAATAAACTACTAATTTGAGCTGCAGATGTTCATAAAAGTTATACCCAGGAAAATTTAAAACACATTTTTTATACTATTAATAAAATAGGAATAAACTACCCGCTTTTTCGTGCAAAAAGTTAATTACGATTTTTTAAATAATAAATTAGACACTAATATGCATTGCCTTTAACATCAAGACTCACTTTTCTAAATTGTCTTGAAACTTTTGTTTTTAGACGCAACTTTAAAATAAAGGATGGAAATTTAAATTTTAAAATTGTATTTTTTAAATTATATGTAGTTTTAAGTTATTTTTAAAAAATCCAAAGAATTTTAAGAGATTTCGTTTTAAACCTTTTTAGAACTCTCAATATTCGAAAATTTGTCATTTTTAATTTTCAAAGTAGTTTGTTTTTGATATTATAAAATAAACAGTTGCATTTGAAACGAAAAAATTGATTTTGTACCAAAAAAAGACGAATTTTCACAAAATATAAAAAATTTTACCCAAATACAAATCAACCAAAAAACTGAGCTTTTAAGAAGGACAGTTCAAATTTTAACCAAGGTTGTCTATTAAATTGTTAAATTTTAGAACTGAAAATATGAATTTTCTACAGAACAGTTAAATTTTTCAATATAAAATTAATTTACTATAAAAAATGATTAGATTTTAAACAGAACGTAAGATTCCTTTAGTAAAAGATTATATTTTAAAACAAAAACATAAATTTTCAACAAAATAGTTGAATTTTTAATATAGAAAAACATTTAGTAAAGAAAAATATTTGAAATTTCCGGAAAATAATTTAATTTTGAACGAAATAATAACATTCTTAATTAAAAATACAATTTTCACTATTTTTCTTCTCTGAAGTGAGTCAGGGGCCTTCAGAATAAATAATTTCGACACTCATACGATCTGAATTCTTTGATTAGAACATTTATTCTGTTTAAGTAATGAATTAAGTGTTATTTTAGGAGATATAATGGAATTCGATAAATTTTGAACAAATCTCAAGGTTTTAGGTTATTTTTTTTAAATCCAAAAAATTATACGAGTTTTCGTTCCAAAATACTATTTTGGGTAAAAATATTTTATTATACTGCTAACAATCACAATTCAATTACTATTAATTAAGGAATGTTTAAAAAAGGAAATATTCTTGATTACAGTTAAACTTTGAAATAAATCAAAAGAGATGAATATTTGAATTTTCAAAAAACAAGTTAAGTTTTATAAAATCGA
>JAAAKG020148250.1:0-10292 GCA_010014905.2 Druon quercuslanigerum
TTTTGTTTTACGGTTCGCATCAGCCAAAGCTCTCGCTGCATTATACACACAACAATTGATAGTCCAGAGGTCGGATTTTTCGAGAAATTGTCCACGAGGGGGTCATAAAGCACCGCTCGTCCTCTATCGGATGCCTGTCCATGGTTAATCTTGTCACCTCTCTTTCTCTGCTGCCGGCTTGTTCTGGTTCTGGTAGAGTAGGCGACGGCTCTGGGTGTTTCTCACACCAAAGAGCATGCAGTCGTGCCATGTAATTCTCTCGTTCAGGGGTTACACTCGCCTTGTAGCATTCTAACAAGTCGGGATTTTGCCGCTCCGTCCACCTAAAAGCCCCAAGATTTCGCCGGGCCCCCGCGTTGATTCCATCTTCATTGGCTCCCCTAACTCTAGAGCGTTCGGCATTGTTGGCCGACCCATTGTCCAGAGCCCTGAGCGTTCTATTTTTTTGAACCGCATTTACTACAACTATGTTTGGTGTTATCATTGTTGTTCCCACGAGAAGCTAGGGAAACGGGTTCGTCTATCCTTGTAGAGCGCCGCATACAAGGATAAGGCTTCGTACTCTGAGAGGTCGCCCGGTATCTCAGAGTCACCGTTCTAGACACTTCACCCAGGTGCCATTTAGCTTTCGGCACGGTTTTCACACCTCCGCTTGGGAGTTAATTCCTTCGGGACCACCCCTAGACAGTTGTCCGCTACTGCCTATTATTTTTTGTAACCATATTCAGCAGAAACCCTTGGTACAGGGACCCTCTATCCGCAACCCGTATACGTGTGCGGTGGCTTTGTCATAGGCCTTTCGGTTTGATTCTAGAGGAATCAAAACCGAACCGAAATATATATACATATATTTATAATATATGTGGATAATACATATTATAGAAATATAAATAAATTAATATTTTTGATAAAAAATTCGTTTTCTTTTTCTCACAAAAAGTAATCTATTTGAATTGAAAATTAACTTTACTGAAAGTCGAAAGTTGAAACACTTTGTTAAAAATTATTTTATTTTGTTTATAGTTCAATAATTTTGTTGAAAATTTGTTTCCCTGCTGGTTGATAATTAATTTATTCAAATAAAAATTAAAGTATTTCATTTTTGTTTTAAAATTTATCATTTGTAGTAGAAAAATTCACATCCAGTGCAGGTTTAAAAAAAGATGCAAAGATTTTTCTTCAAAAAACATCGTTTGTTGAAAGTGGAAAAATTTATTGAAAAAAAAATTGGGCAAAAGACTGATTATAACTAAATAAGTTTTTTATTATTTGTTTTATAAAAAACGTAGAAGACCTGAAAAATCCAGGAAATTTTGAAAAAAGTTGTGGAAAAATTGAAAAATTTATGAAAGTTCTAATAATTTATTATTTTAATACAACAAGGCGAAAAATTAATTTAAAAAAATTTCTTTAAAAATTAGTTCAACTATAGTTTAAATATATATTTTTCTATTATTTGGTTATATTTTAGTAGAAAATAAATATACTTGTTTGAAAATGTAACTATGTAGATATTTTTTAAATTCGTTCTTTTTTGGTTAAAACTTAATCTTTTAGGTTAAAAATCCATGTTTTTAATGGAAAATTGGTGTATTTTTTCAAAATCTTTGTTTTGTAATTGAAAAATGTAACTATTTTATTTTTTCTTCAAAAATGAATTTTTTAAAGCGTAGTTTTGAATCTATCAAAAATCATTTTAATATTGAGATTTTTTTTTTTAATGAAAAAATTGTTGATTTTTGAAGATTTTGAGTTTGGAACCTTTTGAAAAATTTTGAAAGGTTTAATGAAAATAAAAAACTTTTCTCAACATTGCTGGGGACGCTTTGTATGTTTTTTTATTTTGACAAAACAACTTTTAAAGAGAATTGGAAAATATTTAAAAACATTTTTAAAAATTTCAAAAGAATGAGACGCCTGAAAAGTCACGGAAAAGAAAATTTAAGACCTGCCTTTCCTTGATAAGATGGGAATTCAAAGTGCCTTGTCACCTCTACTTGCCTCTATTTCACAGAACGGGTGAAGAATTTCCGAGAAATGTATATCCCCAAACAAATGGAATAAAAATGGAAAAGCAAGGCTAAAAAAGGCTCCCTTAAGAGCTTATTATTATTTTTCCAATTTGAATCATTTTTAAACAAAATAAAAAATGTCGAATAGTTTTTTATTTGTTAAAAGCTTCTAACACTTACATTCAAGCTGAAAGTATGATTTCTAGATTTGATAACAAGAAATCACGTTATAACAGTTTGTTTTTAAAGTTATATAAATATAATTTTTCTAGGATTCTGAACAAAATTCAAGAAGATTTGAAGATTTCACATGCGTCGAAAAAGAATCTAGAAAATTTTTAAGGTAGTTTTTTATCTTGCAGGATTTAAAAAATGTTAGGAAAACTTAGAGAGTTTAAAAGACATTTAAGACTTGTAAAAGATCTGAAGAAATGTTAAAATACTTTATAAATTTTCGGAAAACTTTTTTTTTAATTCTAAAAAATTACGCTTGGTTTAAAATTGTTTTAAATTTTTCAAATTATTAGCTAATTTTAATATCTTTTTAAAAATTTAAAACCTTTTAAATATCTTTTAAAATAATTTAGTTTTTCTCCATTTTTTTCATTGTCTTAAAATCTTTTAGATTCTGTTCTAAATAAATAATTCCAAACACTAAATCATTTAAAACTTTCCAAAAAAATGTTCTTATCGGTACCGGTAACTATTTTTCACCGGCACCGACAGTTCCAGAAAATGTGGCACTTCTTGTTTTGGAAATTTGCAAAATGTGCATGACACGTTCTGCACCTATTGTTGGGAACTTCTTCAAGTAAAATGCGATCGCGGTATACTAAGGTGAAAAGTACACCGTCCTTGCACGCGAAAATGAAACCCTCTGTATCTGAATGAAGCCCTGATGTTTTGAGAAAAGCAAATTTTTGCTCTTTTGGAGTAATTCACACACACACACACACACACACAAAAGACGTAACAGGATGTCGGGAGTGCCTTCTTGTCGATAGATGTGTCCGCAAAGATGCAGCATCCTGCCAGCGTGACCAATCGATGGCCTGGATTGATTACTGGAAAGCTTTCGATTCGACCTCCCATAAACTTATCATCTGTCTTTTGGATAGCTTAAAGGTCCATCCTAACTAACAAGGCCACTTTCGAAAGAGGTGTCTTTCAGGGCGACTCCATGAGCCCACTCCTCTTTTGCCTCACATTATTGCCACTATCTCTAGCACTTCGCCATTCCCAGGGGTACCTTTGCGGAAAACCTGCAAATCGAAAGCACAAGGTCACCAATGTATGCTATAAGGATTATCTTAAGATCTATGCTAAAAATAAAAAGCAGCTACATCTAGCTCTAGGGATACTCGAACGATACACTAAGGATATAGGAATGGAATTTGTGTTAGAAAAATGCGCCACGGTTTATTTGAAGCGAGGAAAATTTAATGGCATCTCTGAAGATCCTGAGCTCGACGACAGAAGCGCTATACGACACCTTTGCGCTGGAGAGACTTATACGTACCTGGAGGTGCCACAGAGCCGCATTCAGAATGTGACATCTATAAAGGATACTCTCTGAAGCAGATATAAACGGGTCATCCGGCAGATTTGGTCTTTCGAACTGTCGACGAGGAACAAAGTATCTGCAACGAACATGCTTGCCGTCCCGGTAGTACTCTATTCACTTGAAGTGGTACCATTTACGAAGAATGAGCTCAGATCCCTTGATATCAGGGTACGAAATATTATGCACATAAACAAAAGCATGAATCTTAAGTCCTCAGTTGCGTGACTCTACATCTCACGCCGCCAAGGTGGTCGCGGAATATTGAATCTTGAATGTCTTACAACAGGATTATTTTGAGTACAGCACATGAGTCGCAAATGGAAGAGACCCTTTTCTTAAGATGGTGCATGGGCAAATAAGACTTAACTTCAGTATCAGGGTAGAGCAGAATGCATCAAATCTTATCTGTCTCGAGTACTCACTCCTGAAAGCGCGGCTTCAGAAAGCACACGAGAAAAACTTCCGGGAACAGCTCTTCGATAAGAGGATGCACAGCATCTTCCACAGAACTTTGGAGGGTCAGTCAATGTCGTATGTGCTCGGATTGAAGTCGGGCACGGAGGGTTTCATTTTCGCATGTCAAGATGGTGTCATTTCCACCTTAACATACCGTCGCCACATTTTGAGCCAAGACATTCCCAATGATAGGTGCAGGGCTTGCCATGCACATCCCGATTATCTAGGACACATACTATCTATTTGTCCAACTCATGCGGGAACGACCTACATCCAAAGGCGCAATGCGGCACGAAGTGTGCTTTATTACCATCTCCGTCATTCTAAAGGCATTAACCTTAATATCGCTTAGCTAAACGCTCCTAGGGAAATAGAGTCAATTATCGAGAATGAGAAGTACCGCATATACTGGAATTTTATATTCTCGACAATTGTTTCTCTTGCACACTCGAGGCCTGATATAATTCTCCTTCACTTCGGAAAGAGAAACATGTTTTCTCTGACCCACCTCTCTCTCCACTCTAGACTTCTCTTAGCGTGTATATATATATCCTGAGACATCCTGAGGGGCATCCTGAAAATAGGCAATAGGATTATCTCCTGTGCGATCCTTCATAAAACTAGCTTCGCAAGCGGGATATCTGAAAGCGCAGACTCCGGGAACTCCCACGAAACCGAAATTGCGTAACCCAGAGAGGGAAAATCGGAGCAAGAGTATAAAAAGCGCTGCTGAGCCTGAAAAAGGCTTTCTTGATCTTGCAGCTGAAAAGCGAAGATCGAAGGGGTGAACCTGAAGGGAGTCTTTGAAGACTGTTTTCTTCCTGGTTCTGCTTTTCAACCATTTCCTTTTCGAAAAGAGCAGTACTTCAAAGTATCTGCTTAATTCGCTTAAACAGCTATTTTAAACCTTCGACTTGAGTAAAGTCCTCCCAGTAGAGAGTTAAGGAAGACTCTTATCTTAATGCTGTCAAAAGGAGAAAACATACTCGAAAATTTCCCGATCACTCGACGCTCAACGCAGAATCAAGATATTTTCATTTGTACTTAAAGGTAATTTTCTCGAAGAGAACTTTTAGTCTGTGGTGGGAGTCGCAAATTAAGGGATAGGGCAGGATTTGAAGGTCAAGAACGGGTGAAGTCAATTATGGTAGACGATATTTATAATTTGAGGGTTTATTTACCCCCTTGAAGTTTAGATGGGATCCGCTGGCCCACGATCTGGATCGATCTGGATCGATCTTAAATCTAGACGGCGAGGTAGCCCGAGAGCAGGTGGTGACGTTGACTCAGCGTCAGGTTGAATTTCCTGGAGGTGATGGTGTTGGAGAGCTGTTGTGAGGTGGTTCTCGGACACTATTGGGGTTGAGTTAGCCAATGAGCAGGTAACACCGGACGATAATGCAGAGGGCACAGGACTGGTGGTAGGTGCGATGTGCATAAGGCTGAGACTCGGGGATCAGGTTTTGGGGTATATAGCCCAGGGTGGCTTTCCCCACTCCTAGTCCTAAGCCCACAAGGCCGTATAGTAGTGGGGTGCTTGTAACTTTGTTACTCGATTTCGTCGTTGAGGGTCATATAAGATTCTTCCTCTGTTTAATCCAATTGAATATATTCATTATCTTCTTCTTTGCTTTTCTTATCTTGTATTTTTTGTGGTGTTTGTCTTGTTTTTAGTTCTATCCATTTCTCCTTTCTTAGAGTAATTTGTATAGTTTCTTTAAATTCATGATTTGCCTCTATCCAGCCTCCTTTTATGTATTTGGTCCTTGGCGAATCAGGAACAGTGTGGAAATTTGTTGTCCTGTTCAACATCTTTTCACAGTACGTATCGTGAAGAATGTATAGTTGTACTGGAATCATCCTTTCACAATGCCTGCACTGCCACATCTTTATGTCTTCCTTATTATTCTTATTAGTTGAAATATAATTTAACGCATCCTATCTTTGAACAAAATCAAAAACAAAATTTATATTTGTTTTCTAATATCTCGTTTCTTATTATTTTTCAAAAACATGTAAAATCTAGAGTCTTTATTTAAAATATATTTTTTCCAATTTTCTTATCATAATATTTTTTCAAAATTTTTAGTGTTATCCATTCAAATAAGTATTATTTTAAGGTTCCGTTTTCCATGATTCTTCTTTTCTCAAAATTAACTTTAATCTAACTTTTATTTTTATTTTTAATTAGAAATCCCACTTGGCCTCTTATAGCCGTATTTATTTTTATTTGCAGCTTACACATTTTCTTTGTAAAATTCGTTGCTTTGTATCAAAATTCGACTAAGTTATTTAAAAAATAAATAAAAATAAAATTTTTATATCTGTGGTTAATATAAAAGTAAAATTAGCTTCTCTGTTGTGTTTGTAAAGGGTCAAAAATTAATTTTTCTGTAGTGTATTTTGATAAGTAATGGAAGTTTTTTATTTTCTATTTACACGTCGGTGTCCCAATCGGTAGAGGAGTCTTCCCTTTCTTCTCCAATTGTTTTTAATATTTTTTTATTTTCTTCTATTTTCCTCTGGACTCTTTTTACCTCTTTTCTCTTTTTTGGTTTTCTCTTCTTGTTCTGTCGCTCTTCTTATTCTTTTACTAGTTTTTCTTTCTTCCTCTTCCTTGTATCATCCTTGATATATCTCTCCTGTCTTAATTTTAATAATTTTTCATTTCTTCTGTTTCTTTTTCTTCTCTTTCCTTGTCCTGCTGTATTTTGATTTTTTTGAACACTTCCTCCAGTTCTTGTTTTCGCATTTCCTCCACTTCTTTTTGTTTGTTTTCTTTTAATCCTTTTCTTATCTCTTCCATTGTTGGAAGGCCGTTAAAAATTCTTTTCTCCTCCGCCAATTTTTTGATTCTCGGATCCCCTTTCCTTTATCCAAATTGGTCGAATATCCCGACTCTTTCTTCCATCAATTTTCTTTGGCGAATTTTATTGAACTCTTTTTTTAGTTCTCTTTCCACTTCCGCTCTCTTCCTTCTCTCTATCTCCTTCATTCTTTTTGTCTTTTCTTCTACTGTCTCTGTTGATGGTGGTTGAAGAAGATCAACCCACTTTTTACATGAGTGGGTCAATAATTCTCCACCCACCAACCCCAGAAAGCAATCCTTGCATTTGAGGACTAAACTTGGATCCATTATTCTGAAAATAAATGCCTTTTCTATTTTTGGTTGTTTTTGTGAATGTCGGTGTTAGTTTTATTTTTCTGTTTTTGTCAGTGGTGTAACAGAATCAAATTATTCACATGCATGCCATTCAAAAAGAAAAATTCAAACTTTACTTTTTACTAATAGATTTTTTAATATCTTTTACGTTCCAATTACCTAAAGATTTACCATTCTTTTCTTTAATTTCGTAAATTGTTGTTGAAATTTTTGCTTTGATGAAAAATGGTCGTTCGAAATTTTTATTCAATTTTTTAGCTATTCCTTCCCCTTTATTTGACAATGTTTTATTGCTTTCAAGCACTCGCTCACCAATTTCAAAATTTATAGGTATACGTCTTAGATTGTAATACCTAGATTGTGTTTCATTTGCGGTATCTAAATTTTTAACCACTTCCTCTCTAATTATTTTTAATTTTCGCATCCTATTTTCCCATTTTTCTGATTCTTGAAATTCTATTTCGCTTTTTCCCTCTAAATCTTTATTCAAGGCTTGTATGGGTTGGAGTTCTCTATCTAAATGTAAAAAAGGCTGGTGTAAAACCTGTAGAAGAATGTTTACTAGTATTTAGTGCAAAAACTAGATCATCTAAATTTTCATCCCATGCTTTTTGGACTTTTTCTAAATACGCTTTTATTGCTGTTTTTATTGACCTATTACATCTTTCTGTTGGATTTGCCTGTGCATGATATTTAGGAGTTTTCGAGTGTCTAATACCAAATGTCGTTGTTAAATTAATTATTGGTTTATTTACGTACTCTTTTCCATTATCTGTAAAAAAATTCTAGGAGTTCCCCATTTTAAAATTAATTTTAATTTTATGAAATTCTTTTTCGATTGTTGACGATAATTTGTTTTTGACTGGAATTATTTCTATCCATTTTGTAAACATATTTACAAACACTAGAATGTATTGATTTTTTGACTTTGTCATTGGTAGCGGACCCATCATATCGGATGCTACTACTGTCCACGGTTCTTCAGTTATTCTCTTTCCCATAAAACCTATTTGATTATTTACTTTTGGTTTTATTCTTTGACAAATATCGCACTCTTTCACATATTTTAGAGTCTCAGAGTACATTCCGAGCCAAAAATAATTTCCAGATATTTTTGCATACGTTTTTTCCATACCTAAATGACCTGTTTGTTTATTATTATGCTTTTCAATTAATATTTGTTCCCTCAGTTCTTTCGGTATTGTTAATTTCCACGGGTTGCTATCTAAATTTAAGGTTGATTTTAAAGGGTCGGGTCTATAAAAATATAATTTGTTGTCGCGTATTCTCCAATTTTGATTTTCTTCAGGTTTATTTTTAACATGTATCATTTTACTTGTATACCAATTATCCTTAATTCCTTTAAAATCTTTTTCTTTATTTTCTACTATACTTGATAAAATATTAGAAACTTTTATTTAATTTTCATTAGATCTTGATAATGCATCTGTAACATGGTTTAAACTTTCTTTTCTATAAATTATTTCATAATCGTATTCTAACAATTCTAGAGCCCATCTTGCTAATCGGCCAGTCGGACTTTTTAAATTATGAAGCCATTTCAATGCAATGTGATCTGTGATTACCTTAAAATAATAACCCTGTAAATATGGTCTAAATTTTCGAATTGCCCAGACCACTGCTGAACATTCCTTTTCTGAAGGCGAATATTTTCGTTCTGCTCCGTTCAGACCTCTAATTGCAAAAGCTATAACATAATTTTCGCCGTTTATTATTTGTGTTAAAACGGCTCCTAATCCTACGTCACTAGCATCTGTTTCAAGTTGGAATGGGCTACCAAAATCAGGACAGGCTAAAATCGGTGCTGTTGTTAGTAAGTGTTTAATAGTCGCAAATTCCTGTTCCTGTTTGTCAGACCATTCCTACTTTACTTCCATTTTTAATAACTTTTATAAAGGTTCTATAATTTCTTCAAATTTTGGAATAAATTTCCTATACCAAGAAGCCATTCCTATTAGTCTTTGAACTTGTTCAATGGTTTTTGGCCTTGGAAAATTTAAAACTGGTTCAATTTTTTCTTCATCAACTTGCAATCCTTTTTCATTTACATTTTCATTTACTACAAAAACCCAAATATTTAATTTCGGAACATCTAACTTCGCATTTGACTAAACCTATAGTTAAACCTGAATCTTTTATCTTATCTAAAACTATTTCTAAATATTTTAAATGCTCTTCAAAATCTTTAGAAACTATAATTATATCATCGACATAACAAATTACATTTGGCTTTAATTCTGGTGTTATTATTCTGTCCATCAGGCGCCAGTGATCCCATATCTGAAACTGCATTCACTACAATACTATGACAGGTCTTTGTTTGTGTGAAAAGAGTAGGAGACGATTGAAATGAGTGGGTTGCGCGCGCAACAGATTTCTCCTTTTCTGAATCTGCAAACTCGAAGGCGCACGATTGCCGGTCGGCAAAATTCGGCGGTCGTATATCGATAATCGCAGGGAACGCGGGAAAAATTTAAATCTGTATATAATTATTTGGAATACAACAATTACAAATTATAAGTACTAACAAGTACAAAATTTTGTATTAACACTTTTTAAAATTGCTAGCAATTTTATATCTTAAAAATCGAAGTCCCAAGTAGTTCTGAAAAAAGTATAATATAACCAAAATTCTAGAAAGCTATAGTTTGTAATTGTTTAATTCCAAATGTTTCTCATAAACAAATTTTTTTGTTTCGAAAGTCCGGAGGCTATTTAAATTTTGTCGGTTTAATAGATAAATTCAACTTCAAACACTTAAAAATGCAGCACAATCATTTATATCTAATTAATAATAATAGTAATATAATTATAATTTCGAAGAAAATATTGATATAGAGGAGTAAAATATAGCCTACACCAAAAAAACAAAGTTTTGTTGAATCAAAGAAATTCTGGTATTGATATACGTTCAAATAAACATTTTGTTTGATTTAAAGAAATTTTCTTTCAATTTTTTTAATCGATTTAAAGAAATGTTTCGTTAATTTAAACGGAACATTTCTTTAAATTAAAGAAATATAATTTTTTATTTGACCTGTACATTTCTTTGAATGAAATAAACGTTTTGGTTGAA
>JAAAKG020148251.1:0-10292 GCA_010014905.2 Druon quercuslanigerum
TGCGGAGTGAACGTGTTATTTAAATAAATAACGCGAGAATTCCAGATCAATATAAAAATTTTATAACCCCTTCCTCAAACTAGTCCCCTCCCTACTGAGTGAGTCACGCCTACCCCGAAAGGGAAACGGCTTACTGGTGTAATAATAATTCAATCCTTTCTGTTTCAAATAATAAAGTTTAAACTTATTTACAAAAATTTGTATTAAATCGTTAAAAATGGAATATCTTAGATCAAGGAAATATTGTATAATTAATAATTTGAAATTATTCTAAAATTAGGATACAATAAAAATAAAAAGAAAGTAAGCATTTTGTCCAAACAATAGAAAAAAGTTGTACTTTCCTAAAATTTTGGTTGTAAATTATTCTATTTATTTGCAGATTTTTGTGAAAAATTTTCCACCTGGACAGACAAGAAAATTTTTCGATAAATAATAAAGAGAATATATAAATTTAACTGTATCAAGTTATCAATAATCTAAAAATACAGATCAATTTAACTTACAAAAAAAACTTTTAGACGCGACATTTTCTATTAGACTCTAAATTATTTATTTATCTTTCTGTACAAATATTCTGAGACTAACGAATCAAATAGATCCATTAAAGGATCCATAAATCTAATGAAAATATGTTTAATTAAAGCTTTCAGGTTATTGCAACTTCATTTTAAATTGTATAGTCCAACTTTTTTATCGAATTTTTTTTATTAATATTTCTAATAGTATTAGAGAATTAGTATGATGAGATATGATATTAAATCTTTGGCTTATTAGATTTTTGTGACCTTCTTATGTAATTCATTCAAGTTTGATAGACTTTTAGCAACTTTCCTTTTTCTTTTTAAATTCCCTGTTATATTTATTTTTAAACTGCAGAACTACTGATAAACCATACTTTTAATACTTTTTCGGCTTTCCTTAAACATGTAATACTTTATGCAGCTTCCTTGATGATTCAAACCTTTTTAAAAATATAGCAGGAAGTTTTTGCAAATAAATTAAATTAAGGAAACATTGTTGTGGCTGCACATTCTTAACATATAAGGAAGATAATTTAAGTATATAATTTTTAAAAAACACATGAAATTTGAAACAATAGTAAAATATGATTTGATGAAATCTCAAGCCAAATGAATTTGATACTGGTCATCTGCATTGAAGTAATGGATATTTCTTTAAAGAAAAAGAATAAGCATTTAAATTTGATACAAAAATTTAAAATTAAATTTTTCTTATTTCAGAAGATAGTCGGATTACAGAATTGACACACCGAAATTCTCTTAAAACATGGGAAATAGGGTAGAGAAATATATTTCTCTACTTTTCTAACTAACAAAATTAATTTTTTGGGCTCCAATTTAAATAAATAAATAACCAATTTTCAACAACAGAGTTAAATTTTCAAATAAAGAGCTCGGCCTAAAAAAATTTTAATTTTTAAGACATTAGTTCAACATATAACCAAATGGTTAAACTTTTAATCAAGAAAATAAATTTTCTATGAAAAAGATTCATGTTTTGCGAAAAAGACGAATTTTCAAGAAAATACATTAATTTTCAACAAAATTGTTGAGTTTTGAGGCCAATAAGATCAATCATCTACAGAACAGTTAAATTTTCAACCTAAATATATAATTTATCAACAAAAGAGTTTATTTTGAACAAAAAATATGAACTTCGTACAAAAATGTGGATTTTTCATTTCAAAAATATTATTTTTTAACAAGAAAGGTAATTTTCTGCCAAATAGTTTAACATTTAAAAAAATAATTTAACATTTAAAAAAATATTTTAGTTTTTTAATTTAAAATTTTAGGAGTAGGAAAAAGACAAAAATGAATGCAATATTTTCTTTTATAACTAACAAAATTGAGTTTTTGGGCTCCAATTATAATTCATTTTTATATGTATATTTTAACTCATTTTAAAGAAAAATGTTTAATAAACGCCTAAAATAAAACACCAAATACAAAACAGAATATTTTAACACGTTACATAAATTAAGTTCTCTCAAAATAGAGTAATTTTGTACGAATGTAGGAATAAATTCTCATTTAAAAAATCATTAGTTTAATTTTTAACTTAAAACTATCAATTATCGGCCAAAAATGGATTGTAGAAATAGTATAACTTTTAACTAAAAGAGAAGAAGTCTAAACCAAAAATATAATAGTAGATTCTTGAATTAAAAAGAATGAACTTTCAACAAAAGGATGTTGGATTTTCTCATTAGGTAACATTAGTTCAGTTTACATTTAAACTAATCAACGAGAAAAAGGTGAAATTTCTTGAAAACAGGAGACAAAAGAGCAATTCCTTAAAAGCGTAGAGAAGTGAGGGATAGGGGAAAGAGTGTGCAGTCTGTACGTGGAACATCTAGATGGTTTACTTGTAAAATAAAATCACTAATTTCCATTTTCTCAACAGAATAAAAAGTTTGAATTCACATTTATATTTTGCACATGGGATGGAACATTTTGCTTCCTCGTCATATACATCACAAATCATCACAAACCTCTCCCCTCCCAAATTGATTTTTTGAATTTTGCAAATGCTACCACTTAATTTTCTTCGTTTTTGTGAAAAAATACTGCCGTAAATTTTATTTTATTTAAAAAAAATTGTTTAGAGATTCCACTAGATCGTTTTAGGTCTAAAAATGAATTTTCTTTCAATCTTTTTAAATAAAAATTTAGGACTTAAAAATTCTTTTAACTCTAAAATATTTATTATTTATTGAGAAATAACCTCTAAATTGTATGAAACAAACAAAAATTTTGAAGATAATATCGGGCCTAGAGAACGAAAATTCGCAACTATAATTAATGGTCTGAAATAGACCCTAAGAATTTTTCTTCTTAAATAATATGCAATAGATTTCTTCTAAAATATAAAAGGAATCTTTTTCGTCATGAATGAATTAAAAATATTTGTACAGGATGGCAGGAAAAAATCTTGAATTTCGACATACACAAAAATATATGCAATTTATAGTTTAAATATTTATAGTATACTTTTAAACGTATTTTTACCTACAATTGACCTGAAAAAGATGTGAGCTAGTTAACTTATTTCGATTTCGGGCAATTTTACGTTTTTATCCCAGTCTTCGGGCCATCCCTAAGACTTCTTTTGGAACATGTCTTTTGACAATCCTACGGATGCTCCTAAGACGTCTAATGTCAGTACGAAAGATGTCCCGAGATTGTCCTATGTCTTTAAGACGTCTTTACGACACATTTAGGACATTAGACGTCTTACAGACGTTGATTGGACAAACATTGGATGTCCAGGAACGTCCCTGGGACGTTCTTGAGATGTTCATGGTTTTGTGCTCACTGGAAAAATTTTTTCTGACCAATTTCATTGAATTTTCAATTGGTGAAAATAACTCTTGATATACATAAGAATATGAAATGTTCCTTGGTTTATAGGGTAATCTTATATCCATTTCGTGTGGAAATTATAACAGAATTTATAGAATACACCAAACTCTCGCTTTCAGTCCAGTGTCGGAGATTGCCTTCAAATAGCCTTGAACTGAATTCGGGGGAATCGAAACGTAAACATTCGAGTCGCCTGAACCGTTTCAAATTGCAATACATGCTATTGCGCAATGTATACTTGACTGAGTAGTCGCGCACTGGGCGGCCCTTGTGAGACTACTATCTTAACCGCTCTCGCCTTGCTGCGGGCGCCATCAGTTCTACTAAGGTATGTCGAAAACGAGGGGACTGTAAGCGATAATTGGATTTACAAGCGGAACAGGATTAAAAATTGGACACTGCAAAATATTTAAAAAAGGGGCCGATATCTGGCACAGTGCCATCATGTTGTACATCACTTGTTTTGTTAGTTTTTTCACTAACATAAAAGGAAAACGATTAACATTAATCCTTGTTGTCTATTAAACTGGATTTATTTTGGCATAACTTTTTACTGCGAGAAAAAGAAATACATGGTTCGTCTTATATTTATAATTTGATTTTACAATGAACCGTCTGACCATTTTTCAGGACACTATTTTAAAAAATGTATTTTTAGTATAAACATAAAATGACTGAGACTTAAGAAGAAGATAAAAGATTTTGGCTTTTGTGATATTCAACTAAGAAAGCTGGAGTTTTGCCCAAAAGATGTGAAGTCTTGTGACGATTGTTGCACTTTCACAATCAAGAGAATGAATCTTTGAAAGAAAGTGCACGGAAAACAAGTCAGAAAACAATTAATTATTGGGTTAAGCTAGGAATTCCACTCATACTAGAATGAAACGTAGCGAATATAAAAATTTACAAAGAGATAAATATAACAAATCAGAAAGTGTTGTCAGAAAGCAAAATTCTTTTACGAACAAACGTGATAATTATTTTTATATATGTAGTTGTTAAATACAGCACACATATTAGTGCTTCTTAAGACAGATTTTTAGCAAATTTGAAAGAAATAAAAGAGTTAAGAGCCAAAGAATGGGAATAATGATTAAAGAGCCAAAATCAATTAGAACAGAACAGAATGATAGGCTTGGTAATTTAAAAAATGCAAATGCATACTCTGTGTAGAAGAAAAGCAAATTAATTTTTATTAGAAAGCAATGGTGAATGAAATGATTCAGAAGTCTAGTGCCAAACTTTTGACAATGTTGACCCCGGTCCATCTCATATCGAACAAAAACGGTGAAAAAGAAATTTCATGGCTGGTGAATTTTGCACTGTCTTGGATAGAACAAAAGTTACAAATATGAAAGCTGTGTATATTGTTAGTGTCATTTTCGAAGTTCTGCAGGTGAATGTTGAAGATGTTGGCCTTTCTGCTAAAACCATCAGATCAAAACGCCAAGAGCATCGTGAAAAAGTAGCAGAGGAAATTAAAAAATCTTTTAATCCTTATGTGTTGGTGTCAGTTAATTGGAATGGAAAGTTCTTGCCAGTCTTAACTGCAAAAGAAAATTTTGAGCGTTTCGCTAATATTATCTCAGAATAAGGTACAATTAAACTCTTAGGTGTTCCCGCAATTAATAACGGAACGGAAGAAGCTCAAGCATTCTATGTGTTACTTCAAGACTGTGATGTAGCGGATCGCATAATTTCTATGTGTTTCGACACAACTACCAGCAATCCTGGATAAAAATCCGGTGGCTTGCACTCTTCTAGAAGAAAAATGAGACAAAACTCTTTTTCCTTTACCTTGCAGACACCACATAATGAAATTACCTGTTAGTTCAATCTTCACTGATCTTTTTGTACCATCAAGCGGATCGTTAAAATTTTAGAAAAATTTAGAAGTGGATGGAAGAATTTTAATTAATCTTGTTAGAAATCTGCGTTAGAAGTTAGAAGATCAGAGCATAGTTCATTTCGTTATACCGGTGAAACAAGAGTTGATCAGCTTCGTTCAACTTCAGATGGAAAATTTTCATCCACGAAACGATACACGTACCGCAACTCACATTATTAATTTTGGGTCACGAATCCAAAAAAAGAATAACCCTATAAATAAAAAAATGGTTTACGTTTTAAAGATCGATATTAGCACCATCAAATGACCTGCCATTTATGAAAAACTTGTTGCTGTACAAAACCATCAACCCGAAAATTTCGAAAGCGGAATAAGCCACGATGTCTCGCCATTTATGGTACATTAATGTACAACTCGTAGGCCTTGTCTTCTCTGAACCTTTTGTATCAGTGGAAGTACAAATATCTATGGTAGCAGACTCAAATAAAGAAGCTTCAGAAAACCAAACTCGCAAAATGCAAGCAGACAAAACAAGAATCTTAAGACAATAATTGTATCTGAAATAGTACTTGAAGTTTCTTCAAGGTAATGAACATCTACAAGGAATTTTTGAATGAAGATCCGGAATTTTGTCCCGAAAATACGGGCTTCATCCAGGGTCAAAATGAAGTCCAAAAATAAAAGTTATGAATAATGCTGCTAGACGTGAGGTTGCTTTAAACCAAAATTACAACTCTATCCTCACGAATCAAGAAGATCAACAGCAATTCCTGGTACAATTTGTGGAAAAGACAGTTAAAGACATCCTGAATTGTAAAAAATCAAAAGTTATCAAAGCATTACACAGAAATCGACACTAAGTTATATTTTTCAGATACACAGTAATACAAGAATCTGAATTTCAGTAAAAAAAGGCGGTTGATATTCAGATGTAACCAAAAGGATCATTTGCCAGTTGAAAGTCAACTGATGATTATAACATAACTTTAAGTAACGCGCTTGGTTGAAAGTCAACTGTTTATGTACATAAAATGTACTTTATAGGTTAATTCAAGGCAGAAAGATTGTTGACTTTCCGTCAACGCGTCTGGCTAAGTGTTTGCGCATCGCCGCTTCATATTTCGTGGACGCACGCCTTTTCTGCCAGCACAAATTGAATTTCAGAGCGCGCGAATGAAAATCATCGTAAACTTAACATACCTGTCAGTTAATCATCATATTACTCGTAAAACAGATATGAGACACTTCACTTAAGTTCCATTTCTGGTTGAGATTAAGTGATTTACTTAATCTAATGCAAAAATGAAATTAATCTACATTTAAAATTCATCATCTTGTATTAGTGTGTAAATTACAAGTAAACATACATTTTAAAGAGTTTTAGGAACCTTTAAACTATAAAAAATGTGTATTTCGAAATTGAAGATTTTTTCTTGTCACCCGGTATAAATATTTTTATTCATTCATTATGGAGAATATTTATTCTATATTGTAGCAGAAACCCAGTGTATATTATTCCTGGAGAGAGAATTTTTAGGGGCCATTGCAGACTATTTATTTGCAATGAAACTGCACGTTTTTGTACTTTAAGCCCGATAATATCTTCAAAATTTTGTTGTTTAATAAAATTTGGGTATTGTTTCTCAATTCATTTTTAGATCTAAAACGATCTAGTGGAACCTCTAAACGATTGTTTCTTTATAAATTAAAATAAAATTATTGGCAGTATTTTTTCACCAAAAGGAAGGAAAGTAGGTGGTGGCGTTTGCAAAATTCAGAAACTCGTTTTTTTTGGGCAGCCTGATGTATGTATATTAGGGATGTCGTCAAACCGATATAAAATCTCCCGATGAGGAAGGAAATAAATAAATAATATTATAAAATTATCATATAATGTGCTTTTCTGATTCACATCTCATTGATACTAATGAATAAGAATTCCAAAAGAATAATTTTCACTCGATTTCCCTCGCTTACACGTCTACCCCTAAAATATAAAATCCGAGGGTGCAGATAGCTGAAGTCCCTTAATTCGGATCTGGTCCCCGTCAACCGGCCGAAGGATGGGATATAAATCATATGAGCTACCCAACCATACATGCGGTGTGTTTCAAAGACTGTTGGCATCGGACGGTAATAAGGCACAAAAAACCACCGTGGTCGAGTTTTTCATCCTAAGCTACAGTTTTTCTTTTATTTATTATATTTGCTTGCTTATTTACCAGTCGGCGGACGTATGGGAGTTTCGTCGATTTGACGGCGGTTAGCTATATCAAAGGGGGAGGCTTAAGTGCCGTCGAAAATACGACCGTATGTCGTCTGTCTTAGGTCTGCTAATGTTCCTATTACCCTTTTTCAGAATTAAGTCGCGTGTAATACTTCTTTGCTGAAAATCATATGAGGAATATCTCAACTGGGACATATATTCAATTAGTAGCGTTTAATTTTTTTAAGGAAATTATATGTTATTTTTAATAACTTCGAAAAGAATAAGACATATTTAAATATTCGAAAATATTCTAGAATACTGTAGAATTTTTCGGGAGATTCTGAAATTTTCTTAACTATCGTAAAGTGTCCTGGAACTTTTTAATATTCTTTCATTCTAAGAAAGTATCTCAACATTTTTGGAATATTCTTGACTATTGTAGAATATTTGGAAATGTTTTGAAAGTTCCTAGAATGATTTTGAATTTCATTGACACTCATTCATTTCAAAAATTCTTTTAAAGTTGTTTAACGTTGTTTACGTCTGAACTATTTCAGGATATTCATGGATTTCTATTATGGAATGTTATATAATGTTCTGAAATTTTCTAGAATATTCTGGATTGTTTTTAAATGTTCCGAAATAAAAAATTCTACAATATTTTTAAAAAATCTAGAATATGCTGGAATTTTCAAATGTTTGGGGAAATATCTCTATATATCTATATTATCCTTATTGCATGTTATATGTAATAGTTGTTAAATTATTAATCTTAACTATCGTAAAGTGTCCTGGAACTTTTTAATATTCTTTCATTCTAAGAAAGTATCTCAACATTTTTGGAATATTCTTGACTATTGTAGAATATTTGGAAATGTTTTGAAAGTTCCTAGAATGATTTTGAATTTCATTGACACTCATTCATTTCAAAAATTCTTTTAAAGTTGTTTAACGTTGTTTACGTCTGAACTATTTCAGGATATTCATGGATTTCTATTATGGAATGTTATATAATGTTCTGAAATTTTCTAGAATATTCTGGATTGTTTTTAAATGTTCCGAAATAAAAAATTCTACAATATTTTTAAAAAATCTAGAATATGCTGGAATTTTCAAATGTTTGGGGAAATATCTCTATATATCTATATTATCCTTATTGCATGTTATATGTAATAGTTGTTAAATTATTAAATTGATTAATTTCAAATGGCAAATATTTGAAATTGTTTAAGCTTTCTTACTTATATTTTTAAAAAATTTCTACTCCCTATTTATTTTATATTAAAAATATTCAATATTTGAAAAAACTTTTCCTTTCCGAAATTGTTCGTGGGAAATTTGCATATATTCTCGGTATTTATTTTTGCTTAATTGGCATTCGCTTAATGCGAAATTAAAGTTAAATTGTGAGAGTTTTAATTGCAGTTTAATGCTTTATTATTATTCTTATTTACGAATCGTTTTTTTTTTTTTAATAATATTTTTAATTCCAAGTGGTTCACTACTGCATGTTTAAAAAAAATTCAAAATAAGATTTTAAAATCATACAATTTTCAGAGTTCGGTTTGAAATCATAACAGATGCAAAAGTTAATTTTGAAAATTTTAAGTTGTAAATTTGTTAATTATAAAACTTGTGTTTGGTGTGACATAATTTTAAATGTTTTTAATTTTGAAGAGCTTTGCATAGGTCCAAAATCCTGATTTTCGGTAAATGCAACGCAAAATAGCATCGAAACAAAAATTCTAATTATAATTGTAAAGTTTTTCTTATTTTGGTAAAAGTTGAATAAGAATCCTAACAGTTTTCATCAACCTGATATGATGAAAGTAAGATACTTGGAAGACATGCACCAGAAAAGCAGATATTAATTCTGAATCCAAAAAAGCATAATGATAAAAAAGTGAAAAACATGCAAAACACAATGAAAAATTAAAGGACGTGCAGGACTTTGGTGTGAATTCCCAAGGAACTGATTCTTACAGACAACCGAGCAAACCAGACCCGCCTAATAATTCTTTGGAGGCGTCAAGCCATGTTCATGTCAGAGCATCGCGACGCCCGCGTCTGTCTCCTGTGCACCCACGAAAAGCGCGTCACACGTTGTATTTCACTGCCACTGACGCTGAGATTAAGTGAGCTTGTAAAAGGTTGTATAAATAAAATCCGAGAAATAATTATTACGAGAGATCGGCGGCAGGACCGCGCAAACCACAAAGTTTATACCTCGTATACTCAGCTGTCGACACTCTGTTAGTTCACATGGCTTTTAGCAATGATAGCGAGATGGAGCGAGAACTAAGCCAAGAATTGCTAACACTAATATTAGCGTCATTAGCATACGCAGTTATCTTATTGTTTCTTCGAATTTTATTATAGGGATCGCTCGAATCATCTTGTACGGCGAGAAGCAACTACTACATATTGCGATGTAATAAACATGTAAAAAAAAACTTATGACTATTATTTTTTTTTCAAACTTTTACTCATAGCCACGGACTAAGTCAAGTGACTTATAAGATGAAGATGTTGTAAGTTAATTGAATACGATATTTAAAATCTCCTGCGATAACATTGTTATAGGTACAACATTTCGAGGTTGGTGTAGTTTGGAGTTCATCTTCTACCAAACAGCGGCCGCAAGGGTTGGATGTGACAATAGTCAGCTATGGATGCTCATATTATTATTATTATTATTATTAATTATTAATTTTAAATGATATCTCCGGCTTAAGACTGTTATTGTCCAATATTTCGAAGGCATTTTTTTATCTTTTTCTTGATATGTCCATGCCTCGCTGCCGTATAGTACAGTTGGTACAAAAATGGAATTATGTATTGCCAT
>JAAAKG020148252.1:0-10292 GCA_010014905.2 Druon quercuslanigerum
AAAGAGAGAGAGAGAGAGAGAGAGAGAGAGAGAGAGAGAGAGAGAGAGAGAGAGAGAGAGAGAGAGAGAGAGATAGTCAAAAGGGGACAGAAATCCGAACGAAAATTTTAGTGTTTACTTTTCTTATAAAAAACAGTAAAGGATTCAATTTTTACGAGCGACACTAATTCATCTTGACCCAGACAACTCTTAACAGGACACATGTTGACCAAATTTTAAAACTGGATTCCGAAAGGAATGAATTTTTTATGAAATTCTTGAAAAGTAGTTTTTAACTTCTTATTTTATCTAGTAATATGAAAACAATTAAAAATTCTTCATTAATAAATAAAAAAATAAAAAAACTATAAATATGGAATTGCAATAATTAATAAATGTAATAAAAACTTAACCTAATAAAGTAACTAAAACATGATATTCATAGGCCATATTAGAAAAAAGCATAAAGCATTGAAAAACCATGAATCTGGAACAATATTATCACTGAAAAAGAAAAATTACACAATAAAAACATAGAGGTATTGTTATAATTATAATGATAAAGTAGTGAAAGTACTCAATGGCACATAATAAGAAAATGCACATATTTTTAATATATGGCATTCATCCTCTGATAACTTTTGGTTATAAGTAATGAGGGTATAGTGAATTTATTTTTGATAAGTTTCGTAGTAATTAAACATTTAAAATTATATAAATGTGTTCATCTCATTAGTGACCTTATTCTTTGAATAAGTATTCAGGATGACATCTTACAAATATTATATTATAGTAAAATAATAAAAATATATTATACTCACAAGCCTAAGACATTATAAAATGATGAATATTAATAAGATAACGATGATACTCAATGGTACATAGTAAGAAATTGCATACATCCTCTCAAAACTTTCGTTTGAAAGTAATGAGGGTATGGTGACATTATTTTTGATAAGTTTTATGGTTATTTTGTATTACCAATTGTATAAAAATTTTCATCACATGAGTAACATTCTTTTTCAAAAATATCGAGAACGACATCTTGAATGTTATAGCAATATAATGAATATATATACAAGTAATTCTGAATATATGTGATAGAATGAATATTGAGGAAAAAGATCATAGTGTCCAGATCATACGTTTTTTTGGTTTATTCTAAACCAATGTATTTAGATTATTAAATTATCGATAACATTGAATAGTAATAATCTAAACATTATACATTCCTACATTTTTCTAACATTGAAAAGATTGTTATTTATTGGATTTTAATTTTTGATATTTTATTAATATAAGACTCTAATAAAAATATTTCTTCCTTGGAAAAGAAATCTTACGATATTTATAAGCAAAAACCTGTAGATTAGTGAAGAATCATTTGTTTAGTGTCTCTATTTAAAATTTTATATTTTGAGATAAGCCTAAAAACATGAAAAAACTCTATCATTAAAAAAATAGATTTTCAAACTATTTCACTTTTCGGCTCATTAGAGACATAAATATCAATAGAAAAAAGATGGAGAAATTTAAAATATGTGTTGTGAGACATACTTTTCTGAATGTTTTTATTCATCCTGTAAATACGTATATATAATGTAAGATATAAATAATTAATGATTTTGCCCTAAAAAAAACTAATTGCTTGTGGTTTGATGTTTAGATTTTAACTTAATAGTGCAAACAAATAAATAGACTAAAATAATTTCAGTCCAAAGGTGAGGGTTGTGGTCGAGCATGTCGAGACTCCGAAATTGTCACCTATCACACACTCGATCAATGCTATTAAAATGCTCCTATTTTGTTAAAGAATAATTCAATTTGGGTAAAACTTTTCAGAAAACTTAATTATATCCTACTAAGCATTCTTCATGCTGAAAGCTTGGGCTTACTCAAAATTCCCTCGATAAACGAAGCGTTTGAAAATTGTCTAACGTTATTTTGACACTGATCACCAAAAAAATGTATAACTTTTTAATTTAACAAAATAAATCAATTTGAAATCGCACATTATCTTAAGAACAGTTTGAAGAATACTGTCTTAAATTTTTATCTTAAAATACTAAGAACTTTGTCTTTCGGAGCGAGTTGAAGTGAAAATATTGAGTAAATTTGCTGGTCTGAAAAATAAAGTTTTTTTTGATTTTTTACAGAAACGGTAAAAGATAGAACTTTTTTGTCGAGTGAAAAAGATGCGCAATAAAATTTTCTACAAAGTCATGTTTTAAAAAGTTACATTTTCGAAAAATGATTTTCAAGTCTGCCAGTAATTATCAATTTTATCAATGAATGAATGGTTTCTCATTGTCAGATTATTGTGTTTTTATTCTATAAAGAAGTTTATCATAGAAGTCTTTTGTCATGATTATAGAAAATAGATTTATTATTTTATTATTTTTTTATTATTATATTATATATTATATTATTTACTATTAATTTAATTATTATTAAAATATTTTTTGTGTGTAATACATTACTTTTAATTTTCAATGTGCTATCTTTGAAAAAACTTTCTCTCCTCATAACTAAACAACAAGTGTAAAAAGTTGTGAAGCACTTTATCTATACTTTAGCAAAACTTGCTGAACTACTAAATTCATTTTATGTGCTTCTATTCTTCCGGAATCATAAATTTAAAATGACTTTCATTTATGAGGGCTGAGCTTCGTTCACGTATGGTAAAAACTGTTCTATCTACATCAGCAAGTTTCTCAATCTTCTTGCTTATGAACTTTCAGTCATCTCGAGGGAAGTCGACAAGAGAAATACTTATCAGAATATTGATTAATCTCTGTTACTTAAGTTGATACTTTCGGACACTTTTTAACCATGCAACTATTTTGTTACAAACTTTAAAAAATTACATATTTGTCATGTTTTATTTTATTTATATTTGCTTTTATTTCATTTATTAACCGCTTACAATAAAAGACAAAAAATAATATTTTAAGAGTCTGCACAACCGAAAATTCTCTCAAACAAGGGGAATAGAATAATTTTTTCAGAAAATAGGAAAATACATTTTTCTACATAAAATAAATGTACAGGTGCCACATTGAATCCAATATGAAAAGCTTTAAATAGGTAAACTTTTAAATAAAAAATAATGTATTCCATTTACCACCAAACAGTTGAACTTTTAAGGAAAAGAAAGTATTTCAACCAAGTGGTTGAATTATTAAACATAAAAGATTTAACTTTTAACATAAAAATTTCACATTTTTAACCGAAAAGTTGAATTTTCAACTAAAAAAGACGAAATTTTCAAAGTACAGTAGAATTTTCAATTTAACGAAAAATATAATAGTTAATATTTCTAACAAAAAAGACTTTAATTTTAAATAAAAAACAATTCAATTGAAAAAAAAATTAATTTTTACAACTTAAAAGTCGAATTTTTTAACAAAAAAGTTTAATTTTCAACCTAACAGTTAATTTTCAGCTAAATAGTTTGAATTTTCTAGAAAAATTATAGAATTTTCAATTCAAAAAGACCATATTTCAACAAAAAAGCAGATTTCTTAGACCAAAAAGACGCATTTTTTACAAACCAAAATTTATTTTTAACATAAAAATATTTATTTTCAAGGAGGACGTCTATTTTTGACCTAAAAATTGAGGTTAATACGCAATGCGACTTATTTTTAAATAAAAAAAGAAGAGTGAAATTTTCAGTTCCAAAAATTGACTCTCAACCAAAAAAAACACGAATGATACAAAAATGGTTTCATTTCTTACAAAAGAGATGGTTTTTCAAGTCTTAAAATGATTTTACAACAAAATTATTCAACTTTCAATTAAGAAAAAGTAATAATGTTATTTTGTCGACCAGGGTAATTAATTAAGTAATTTTGATGTTAAATTTGTCAATTAGGAAGTTTAATTCTTCACCAAAAAATAGGAAATTGCAACAAAATATATAAAATTTGAACAGAATAATTGAATCTTATTTAAAAACTATTAATTTGAAATTGATAATCCAATAGTTAAATTTTTAGCGACAAATATAATTTATAACCAAAAATGGATTATTTAAATTATTAATAGAAAAAATTGATATTCAGAAAAAAACATGTAATAAAATAGTTTAACTTTAGACTAAAGAGAAGGATCTTTAACTACTTTAAGTTTCTTGCATTATTCTAAGATAGAGTTATTATAATTAATGATAAATTGTTAAAATAATTATTTAATTCAAATTTAATTGATTACTGCTTTGAACTAACCGGAAAGTAGAAAATAAAATTTAAAATTCTGAAAAAACCGCGACTTTTTAACTCTATTCTAAGAGTAAATTGCTAAAAAACATAATAATTATTTAAAAAATTTATTTAGACAATTAATTATCAATATGATGCAGTATTTTATTCATTAAAAATAATTTATATTTTAAAAACCGAAATATATCAAAATTAGCGCAAAAAACCCACAAAACCTAATTTTTCACTTATAAGGTTTTTTGGAATCGTATCAAACAAACTTTTGCGAATAATAGTTGAAAAATAAATATTTTTTTGAATTTTATAACTAATTGTGAAAAGAAATAAAAATATATTTTGTAAATTTTGTAATTTAAATTTTATTAAAGCTAGAAAATCAGTTTCACGATTATTGGGACGTTTATTATTATTATTTTCAAAAACAAAAAACAAAAACACAAGGATCACCTAAGGTATCATTTGAGTCCTTTATCATGGAAACATATACCGCCAGACGATCCACTTCACTGGGAATGGGCTTGTGAGAATTTTTCTTTTACGAAGGTGGGCATAGAATCAATCAATGAATTTAATTACAAACAGTGATAACCCGCGGCTGCATTCCACTTTATTAGAAACACTCGCATTTTCCTGGGCGTTTTGCCAGGGGAGAAGAAAACTGCAGAAAATCAACTCCCGCGTTCAGCCGGTTTGTCGACAGTGTCGTCTATTTTATTAGAATTAATATTGAACAATGAAACCCATTTTTTTAGCATTTAATAGTGGATGAAATTTTAATTAATTTAAATTAAATAAAAAGCAAGAAAACTGACGTCACGATTACTGGGACCTTTATTATTATTATTTTCAAAAACTCGTTCTAGGGTGAACCCGGTTTTTTAGCATCAATCACGAAAAAATTCTGCTATGCCTTTCTATTTTTAAATCCAGGCTAAACAGAGGTCTATACACGGGTCACCTAAAGTATCATTTGAGTCCTTTATCGTGGAAACATATACCGCCAGACGACTCCACTTCACTGGGGATGGGCTTGTGAGAATTTTTCTTTTACTAAGGTAGGCATAGAATCAATCAATGAGTTCAATTACAAACAGTGATAACCCGCGGCTGCATTCCACTTTATCAGAGTTACTCGCATTTTCCTGGGAGTTTTGCCAGGGGAGAGGAAAACTGCAGAAAACCACCTTTCCAATTTCAGCCGGTTTTTCGACAGCGTTTTTTTCGACAGCTTATTTTTAGCATTTTATAGTGTATGAAATTTTAAATAATTTAAATTAAATAAAAATCAAGAAAACTGACGTCACGATTACTGGGACTATTAGACCACAGTACAATTTTACTTAAAATCAGACAAGTTTAACTGAATTTAATTAAAACCAATTTTAAGTGGTAGCATTACTTATAGTTCTATGGTTAAAATTCATATAATTAGAAAAAAATATTTTCTTTCGAGGAAAAGACTGTATAGAGGAAAATTCTAAAGGAACAGTTAGAGAACATAATAATCAATATTTTTTTATTTTAGCTAACTTCCGAGGTATATTAGAACGTATCTCCGTTATAGCTACCTAGAAAGGAAAAAATTCAAGATTAGCTAATTTGAATATAAATGGTTTTAGATTTTTTTAATTGTTATATCTAGTAGTATTTTTATAGCACAGTGTGTGTAGATATTGTACAACCTGTTGCCTCGAACGATTCTGTTATTTGGCAAAGGTGTTATGACCAATTTAAATTAATTACTCCTTTAAAGGAGTCCATTATTTTCGTTATTTTACACTCCGGAAATAAAAATCAAATCCAGATTTTTATCTTTATGAAATCATAAACAATTTTTAAAAGAAAAGTTGAAAATTGATGAATGGAAGTAGTTTTTAATAACAGGAATAATAATTCAATTAATAAGTTAATTAAATAATTTTTTTTATACGAAAAATAAATTGAGATTTTAGAGAAATAACAAAAATATAAGAAAGTTTGGCGGGCCTATTATTGTCTAAATAATACATATATGTGTGGCAATACAGCAACAACAATAATTAACTTTATATTATTCTGTATTTTATAATAATTGTATTTAACAATAATTAACTGGTCCATCGACTAATTTTGTATTTCTTTAAAATATAAATTTGTTTTTATTGTACAACAAAAAAAATTTGTCAAACTTATTCCTTTTATTAAAACACAGTAATATTTACGAGTTTTCTATTAATCGTACTTGAACTTCTTTTTTTGATTTCAGAACATTAATTTTCTTCAATATAAGTAAATAAAATATTAAAATTAATACAAAATAGTACAATTATAAAAAGAAAGAGACGAATTTAATCGAAGACCGTAGACTCTTTGAACAAGGAATAATAAAATTAATTAAAGAAATGTTGAAATTCCCAAGATAGAAAGTAGACCAAAAAAAATATAGTCAAATTTTCAGTTTAAATAATTGATAAAAATAAGTCCATAATCTTCCAGTTGAACAAAATGAAAAAAGCGACTACTTAAAAAAAAATTTAATCCTTAACCATAAAGATAAATTTTTAATCAAGAAAGATGAATATTAAACCAAATAGTCAAATTTGTAATTAAGAAATATATTTTTAACCAAAAATGGAGTCATAAAATAAATATTTAAAGAAATTAATTTAAATAACAATTTTTCAATCATTTGAATATAATCCAGAAAACATTTTTTTAACCAAGTAAGGATATATTTTCAACCAAAAGTTATATAGTCAAATTTTTAAATTTAAATATTAAGTATTAACCAAAAAAAAATTATTTCCAACAAAATTTGTTAACTATTTACCTAAAAGGCGAATTTTAAAAACAATAATTTAACCAAAAAATATGAATTTTTAACCAAATATTAAAATTATACACCGAAAAAATTATTTTCTACCACAAAGATTACCATTTACAAAAAATTTACCAAAAAAGATGAATTTGCAATAGAATTGTTTAATTTTGATGAAAAAGTTGAATTATTTACAAAAAATTTGAATTTTCATTTCAAGTATATGGTTTTTTAACCAAAAAGTTACATTTCTACCAATTAATATAATTTTCATTAATATATTAACATTTTTAATCAAATACTTAGTAGAGTTCTTAACACGCATGAAATAGTTGATATTTGAACAAAAAAACTCATTTTTAAGTAAGTACTTAAACTTTGAACAAATTGTTTGAATTGTTGGCAAATAAAAATTACCTTTAAAAAAAGATATGAATCCAATATTGGAATTTCCAAACAAAATAGACGAGTTTTTAATAAAATATAGTTGAACTTTTGACCAAATAGTACAATTTTCAGAGGAAAAAGTTCAGTTTATGATTTTTAATTATTTATTTATAATTATAAAGATGACAGTTCTACCATTGAAGATGAATTTTCAATT
Organism: Druon quercuslanigerum; assembly: GCA_010014905.2. Lineage (NCBI taxonomy): Eukaryota > Metazoa > Arthropoda > Insecta > Hymenoptera > Cynipidae > Druon > Druon quercuslanigerum. The sequence goes on from JAAAKG020148252.1 coordinate 7,604, forward strand.
CAAAAGGACGGATTTTCAACGAAGCAGTCAAATTTTTGAGCAAAAAAGATAACTTTATCAAAATAGTCAAATTTTCAACTTATAAACATTCATTTTTAACCTAAGGATTGAATTTTCAAACAAAAAAGAATAAAATTCAATCAAGAAGAGATGAATTTTCCACGAAAAAAGGTCATTTTCTACTAGGAAAATTACTTTTTTACCATGAAAAATGAATTTATTAGCAAAAGACGAGTTTTTAACCAAATGAAATAAATGAAAAAATGAATTTTTAAAAAATTAGTTTAATCCTCGACCCAAAAGAATAATTTTCAATAAAGTTATATGAATTTAGGTTTTTGTTTTAAACTTTAAGTTAAAATGTTGAATCTTTGAAAAAAATGAATATTCAACAAAAGTGTTCAAGATTCACCCCAAAACATGATTTCTTAACCAAGAAAATTAATTTTCTAAAAACGAAATATTTAAATTTTCAACCAAAGAGATAAGCCTTAAAAAAAATTTGTTCTCATAGTATTTCAACTTTTAACCAAGTTTTTTAATTTTTTGGCAAAAGAAGAAAACTGTTTAACAAAGTAGAAATATTTTTAAGCCTAGAAGAAAAATATTTTAAAAAAAATAATCTCTAACTAAACAGTTGAATTGACAACCCAACTGTTAAAGCTTTGAATGAAAGACAGGAATTTTGAATAAAATATTTGAACTTGTAGCAAAAAATTCATTTTTAACCAAGAAAGATGAATTTTCTACTATCAAGATGAATTTTCCAAAATGACAAATTTTTAACAAAGCATTCGAGTTTTCGACCAAGAAAGGAGAGCTTTTAAAAATAGTTTGATTTTCAACTTACAAAGCTGCATTTTTAACCAAATGGTCGAACTGTTGAACACAACAAAGAGATGAACTTTAATCACAAGTATCAAATTTTGAAGCCAAAAATTAGAACTTTAATAATAAATTTAATTTGTACTTAAGAAAGATTAATTTTCTACCACATATGAAGTTTCCACCAAAATGCGATTTTATTAATCAGTTGAATTCAATGAAAAAAGGAGTATTTTGTAACAAAATAGTTAATTCTTCAACCAAATGTAATAACTTTTAATCAAGAAAGATTTATTTAGGTTCTAGTTTTTAATTTCAACTCAAATTGTAAATCATAAAAAAAAGAATAAATAAATCTTCAACGACAGAGAAAAATATTTACCTCAAAAGAAGATTTTTTAACCAAGAAGATTACTTTTCTAAAAGTTAAATACATTGCTAACTCAATAGAGAAATCTTCAACCAAGAAAATACATTTTCAAGAATGTAATAAAAATTTTAACTGAGCAGTTGAATTCAAAAAAAAATTTTTTTTAACAAAATAGTTGTTATTTTCTATGAAATAATTAAATTTTTAACCAAATAGTAGAATATGTAACCAAGCGAAATTAATTTTGAACCAGAAATATAATAGTAAAATTTTCAATAAAAAATAGTTTAATTTTCAACTTACAAAGATGCATTTTTAACTAAAAGGTGGAATTGTAAAACAGAAAAAAAAGAATAAATTTAATCACAAACATTGAAATTTTGAAGCCAAAAACTAGAATTTTATTAGTAAAGTTAATTTGTATTTAAGGAAGATTAATTTTTTACCATAAATGAAGTTTTCACCAAAATGCGCATTTTTTAATCAGTTAAATTTAATAAAAAAAGGACTAATTTATAACAAAATAGTTGAATCTTCAAACAAATAGAATAACTTTTAATCAAGTAAGGTGTATTTAGAAATATAATAATAATAATAATAGTAAAATTTTAAATTAAAAGTAGTTTAATTCTCAACGTACAAAGATAAATTTTTAAATAAATTGTGGAATTGTGAAACACAAAAAAGAGATGGCATTTAAGCACAAACATTAAAATTGTGAAGCCAAAAATTAAAATTTTAATAATAAAGTTAATTTGTAGTTAAGAAAGAATAATTTTCTACCATAAACGAAGTTTCGACCAAAATGCCAATTTTTTAATCAGTTGAATTCCATGAAAAAAGGACTAACTTGTAATAAAATAGTTGAATCCTCAAACAAATGAAATCACTTTTAATCAAGAAAGGTGTCTTTAGGTTGTGGATTTTAATTTTAACTCAAGTGGTAAATCTTAAAAAAAGAGTAAAAAGAAGAGTAAAAAAACTTTAACACCAGAGATAAATATTTACCTCAAACGAAGATTTTTTAACCAAGAAGATTACTTTTCTAAAAGTTAAATACATTTCTAACTCAAGAGAGAAATCTTCAATCAAGAAAATGCATTTTCAAGAAAGTAATTAAAATTTTAACTGAGTAGTTAAATTAAAAAAAAAAATACTTTTTAACAAAAAAAATGGTAATTTTCTAGAAAATAATTAAATTTTTACTTTAAATAATTTTAATTATATTTGATGAATTAATTTTGTTTAATTATTTTGTGGAAAATTACAACTATTTTACTTAAAATGATTTCTTTCCACAGTTCAAATATTCAGTTAAAATTTTAATTATTTTCTTGAAAATGTATTTTCTTGGTTGAAGATTTGTCTCTTGAGTTAGAAAATTTCAACTTAAATGATAAATTATAATAAAAGAATAAGTAAATCTTCAACAACAGAGATAAATATTTACCTCAAAAGAAGATTTTTCAACCAAGAAGATTACTTTTCTAAAAG
>JAAAKG020148253.1:0-10292 GCA_010014905.2 Druon quercuslanigerum
TAAATAGTTGTAAATATTTGTAAATATTAAGGTAGAAATTTTCTTTCTGTTTATTATGTAAGTGGTATGGAATGGAAATCATGTAAACCCTTAGCGGACACATTATGAATAAAGAAGAATAGTTTAATTTTTTACCATAACGAAAATGAATGTTCAATAGAATAATCGAATGGAGAAGTGGATTGTTAAAGAAGAAGATAGGTTATGTACGGTTCATTTAAAAATACCGAAATATTCTATATGGGTACGACAATAAACTACACACATCTGAATTTGTTATCTCCATCGTAAAATGCTCATCTAATATTCTTGTTCTTGCTCCTATCAGAATATTTCTTCATCAACAAAAAAACGGAGTGGCTATTTCGACACAGAAATATGTCGAAATAGCTGACGCCCGTGCAGAAATTTAGTCATGGCCCAAACTGGGCCCAGGCTTGGCAAAACTAGGCCCTGGCCTGGCGATCTAGCATGGGCCAAGCTCGAATGAAACTTTAAATCTGGCCAGGGCTGATTTAACTGCCAGGCTAGATCGCCCAGCTTGGCCCAGACTTGGCCCTGGTTTATTTTTTAATCTTTGCCATTCTTTATTTTCCTAATTAAAACTCAAAATTAGGGAAAAGTATTTTTTATTAAAATTTAATAACTTACAGAGGCTTAAAATGAACAAAGATTTTATTAAAAATTAATCAATTTCGATCAAAATAAATAAATGAAGATACCGTAGTTTTTTTCTGATACGTATGCTACAGCCGGTTCTGAAAAGATATTCTTGCGCAAAACCTAATAAAAAGTGCTAAGATAAACGAGCGACAGTACTTTGACGCTAATTAGAAGACAATCACAGTAAATTTTAGGTTAGAAGACACGTGCAATCTTAATATGAAAATATTATTTTTAATTGATATAAGTACTTACTTGAACTTTCCCCGCGTGAGTATGGGATACTTGCGATTGCTTGAATCCTCCAGACTCTCAGCGTGCTTTTTATTTTAGGCATTTTTGTGACTTTATTTGCAATGATTGCCACTTGTAAAGCTTGATACTTGAAACTATATCATGTAATGAGTAAACAAACCGAATAATACTAACGCCATCTTTCGTCAATGTTACGAACTTTACTCTAGCCAGGCCCAAGCTCGAGCCATTGCAAAATTCAAGCTACACGCAGGCTAGAGGCCCCTGGCCTGGCCCAAGTGTGGAGCCAGGAACAAACTTGGCGGTAGCTTATTTCGACATACATTTATGGCCAAATGAGGACGGTACCTTATTTCGCCCTTCGGAATATATATATATATATATATATATATATATATATATATATATATATATTCCCTTACGAAAATAAACTATTCGAAAACTATCGAAAAACTATTCATTCACTATTGGTCTCACTATCACAGTACTTTTTACTTACTATTCGGTCACTATTCATTAACTATTGGCGTCCAATAGTGAGCGAATAGTGATTTGGCGCAAGTGTTAATGGTTAAAAAGTGATAATGGTTTCAAAGTTCGTGATGAGCTTGTAGTGTCTTGTAGTCCCTAGGAACCAGTATATGGCTGCAGACATGTCAAATGCATCTAAGTACTGATTTCCAGAATCTCTTTGCACCTCGACACCCCCGTTTCCCCTGCCGTTGAGCTCGTAGACAGGGATGCCTTTCTTTTCATAGAGCGAAATTGATATTTTCAATTCATCATTTTTAAACAATCACGCAACGATTAATTATTTGAACACATCCTTTAATTTCCTCAAAAAATTTACAGATTGCATTACATTCCAACAATAATCTATCAGCGACGGATTCCACATTCTCATTGAGCTGCATGCTGGGTCTAACAAGATGACACTTATGACACTAGCCCAGTAGAGGCTGTTTCAACTGCGTCCGTGTGCGCTTACCTACTCATCAATACAAATCAATTGCAAAATAAAAAATATAATTTTACAATTGATGTGCGCATGACTTTCGGTAATGTTGGGTTGATAAATTTGGTTGGACCATGACGCAATTTGAAAGTGATACTATCGTGAAAGAGGTAGACGTATTTTTCATAAACCTTTCATACACATGCAAACATCTATCTTACCAATATGCCGTATCTGCCATCAGTTGTGACAAAAATTAGAAAAGTCGATTTTATGAAAAAAGTTCTGAAAAAAATATAAGTGTGGGATTTTTGAAAAGTGGACTTTAATTATTGTCCGAAAAAACTCCCATATTTTGTTAAATCTGTACTTTTTTCAAATATAAGATCGGTTTTCGAAATAAGATAATAAACGTTATTTCAATCAGAAAGAAAACAATAAATATCTTAATTAGATCAAAAGGTATAGACATACAGACAAAATTAGGGGTTTTTCGAAAATAAAGGACAAACTTTACATACGCATAAATCCGTAGACAATTTTTTTTTGTAATCGGACAAATACATTTTACCTGATTTTTTCTAAAAATCCATAACAAAAGAAAGTCACTGTTTATTCATATTGAATGAAAGTTTCATTTGTTGAATAGACGCATTTATTTATTGAATATGGTTGTTGCATGATTGACAGCAATAGAATTTTTTAATAATATACCATCACAATTATCAGCTTCTGATGTTGGGGAAAAATTGAACACTGAACAAATTTTGACCAATACAACGGCACAAAAGTTCCTTTACTCGAAACGTAACACTTTTTAGGTCAGAAGTTTCAGAATTTTAAGATACAATGTATCAGCAAATTACGTAATACTACTTTAATCTCCTAAATTTATTACATTTTTCCGAAATGCATCATCTGGGTGAAGTAATTTTTCCGAAAAACTAAAATACCGAATGTTGAAAAATATCAAAATAATACTTACAGAAACCAAACATTTCCTAAAAATGAAATTTTTGTTAAATTTTAAATTAAAAAAAAATAAATAAAATTCCCGTAAATGTTTAATAACGGAATTGAAATATTTCTAGAGTAAAAATTGACGAAAGTCGGAAAATTCAGAAATGCCGAATTGACTAAATTATTAAATTCTCCAAATTACATCATTTGAAACACGAATTTTCACATTTTCTAAATTTATAAATTATCAACATTAGCAAATTGCTGAAATTCCAAATTACCGAGCTTTCAGTTACCAAACAAAAAGTTATATCACTTTCGAAATTTTGTGAAAAATAACATTACTTATTTTTATAGGTTACGTATATATATATACCATTAAGCCTTCCCTTTGGGGGTAAGCGTGACTCACTCGGTGGGGAAGGGAATAGTGTGAGGAAGAAGGCATAGATTTTTTAGATTTATCTAGAACACTTGTGTTATTTATGTAAATAACATTTTCGTTCTGCAACACTGCTCCAATCCAGGTTGCTGATCAATCTCTCTAGCGATCATCCCAAGTGAAGAGCCTCACAATGTCATCATGTGAAGCTCCCCACTCGGGCCCATTAATATCCAAGGTCTTTTGTTTTAGGCGTCATTCACTCTACTTCAGACATGTCCACGTGGGGAAATTCCCGCCGGGAGCACATGTTCCGCGTGCACCACTACTTTTCCTCGAGAGCGGGAGTGGTGGTAGACGCGTGCGAGATCTTTTCTCTGTGACGTACAATGCACTGTAAATACAAATTATCTGTAGGGGTGCATGGGAGCGACTAGCTTTTCAATATAAAATTGTAATAGCAACTCGAGTTTTAATTATTTTAATTTAATTAATTATTTATTAATTTATTTCATTTTTTTCAGTACGTTTACATTTCTTTTCAATGGATCTAATTGAAAAGAGAATTTCACAAAGTGTTTCTTCGTTGTACATTATTCAATATTTTAATATCACCGCTTTTTACATTGCATTTATAATGTACACAAATGTTGCATGATGCGTTTTGCAATATAACAATATATTAACAAGATGCGCAAGGTCGAAAGGTAAGTTATAGAATTTAAATATAATTATAAAATCTCAATGCTATTCACTATTCAGTATGAATAAATTCAAATATGTTTTATTTAGTATTATATGTATTGAATATAACATTTAAAATCTTAAACTTGAACATATGAACGTAGTGGGCTCAAATTAATTCAAGTTAGCAAAAATAATTCTTTAAACTATTTATTGTTGTTGTTAATAATATTCTCCTTGCCTATAGGTAGAATGTTGTGGTTTTTTCTGAAAGTTTAAACTATTTGTCTATTTTCCAGTTGGAGTGACCTAATAATTGATTTAATTTACCAAAAAAGAATCTTTCAACAAATTATTATTGGTAATAACTTTCTTCATCCATATCAATGCCAAATATTTTCGGCTCTTTCTGAAGTTTTTAACTTTTTGTCCGCTTTTCACTCAGTGAGGTAATAATCAATGCAAGTTAACAAAAATATTTGTTTCAACATTTTATTATTGTTTATAACTACCTTCTCTTTGATAACCGCCTACTCCTAATTATTTCATTCTTTGTTTTTTTCCCTTGTGTAAGATAGCTTCTTTTGTTCAAATTAATTTTTTCCAATATTGGGAAACGAACGAAAATAATTCACCGAAAAAATTAAAATACTATTTAAAAAATTATTTTTTTTGAGGTTCACTTCTTTTTTGTTCACAACTATAAAGTCAAAGCAAAACTAAACTGTCAAAAAAGCCAAGTCAATTCTTTTAAAAAGTATGTTTGTTAACTTGCATTACTTATTACCTCACTAAGTGAAAATTTGGACCACCAAAATTTGTAGAGTTCAGAAAAAGTCGCAACTTATTAGTACTTGTGTGTGAAAAGATAGTTATAAACAATTATAAATTATTTTTAAAAAGACCAGAAACCGTAACTATCTAGAATTTACAAAAAAACATAGCTATTGACAATAATAATTTGTTTAAATAATTACTTTTGCTAAATTGAATTAATTATCAACTGGCCCTAAGTGAAAATGAGACAAACAGTTGCAAATTTCAGAAAAAGCGAATAATTTTGTTTCTCTTGATGAGTTATTTAACTCACTTCGTGTTAAAAAAGCACGAACAGTTAAAAATTTAAGAAAAAACCGTAAAGCCGAAAACTTGTTCAAAAAATTATGTTGGTTGACATTGATGACCTTATCTAATTGAAAATTGCTAAAAATAATAAAAAGTTGTTTATGCAAATTATGTGAAAATGTAATTATCAATTTGAAGTAGTATTTTATGTATTACAAACAATTTACATTTAAATCAACTGCAAAAAAATCATAATTTGCGCCATAAACTCGCAAAACCCATTTTTTCACTTATGGGGTTTTTTTAATGTTATAAAAGAGTGTTATGGGAGTGATACTTCTACACATTATTTTGTTTAAAACAAAAATAAATGGATTTATTTTTTGTGGATTCGAGTAAATTTCCACGCGATATGCATGAAAAATCAAATAAGCAAATAATTGGACCACCCTAATGTGCTTCCTTTGATGTTTTAAAGAGGACTTTTTTGAATAAAATGTCTGCGGTATTTGCAACATTTCTATTTTCATCCCGGCAAAAATACATAGCAGTATAACATTAAATGGTTGAAACCATGCGGTTGGGATCTGGGGAAGTCCCCTATGCTGAAGCTCATTTATTTTATTACTGCATTTAGCCTTTTGTCATTATGGGACCCAGGATTGCCAGAAAACGTATTTCATTCTTTCCGTTTTATTCAATTGTGTGCGGCTCTTTCGAATCGAGCCAATGGTCACTTTTGAGGATTTATGAGTTTATGGGAAAGAAATTGCGAATCGCGAGCCACATGTTGGTAACCAATCAATAGCTATACGGCTTACTTGGCCTTCCATTTTTTTCCCTCAACAATGACTTTAAATTCTTATTTGGAAAGAGTCCGTTAAGCCCGTGTATCAGTGTCCTGTCATAAATTCTCAATCGTAAGTAAAACGAGATATAGCAGTTTTTTAAATGCTTACAAGTCAAGGATGAAATAATTTTTTCAACTCCTGAAGAAGCTATTGTAAACACAGTTCATATTTTACTTCTCGTAAATCTTAAAAGAAATCGGAAATAATAAATAGTTTTTAATGTTCTTGAGCTTATTTGTAAGGTACATTTGTATAAAATCGCAGTGATACATCGTAATAATTGTAGAAACTTTTTTCTTTGAAAGTACAGAAGATCAGTAGAAAGTCTGGAAATATCTAAAAACAATTGCGAAATTTTTACATTATTTTCAATAATTTCGATTGTCAACCATTTATTACATTCCAAGGAATTTTCTTTATAATATAATACATAGTATATGTTATATAATATAATATTATATAATATAGTATAAAGATCTTGAAAATTCTTCGAAATTGTACAAGTAATCGGAATAATATTAGTTCTGCAACTTTTCGAAAGCTTTGAGAAACCTTACAGAATAGGCCATTCAACGAATTATTTTAAATGGAAAGAAATTATAAAAAGCTGCATAGCTGTTAAAACTCTTCCTTGGGGGGTCTTAAAACACATCCCAAAATTCAGTAAATTTTGGGGGGGAGCTCGAGCCGCCATCTTCCAACATGGCGGCTAAGTTCACGTTTTTGGACTTTCCTTAAAGACGTTTTTTTTTGCGCAAAATTATTTATATAATAAAACACTCTGAATCCTCTTCTTCATAAAAAAGGGTTATATGAAACATTGCCATAAAGTGAGCAGTTTGTCTAAAAAATTGAAAAGATTCAACATTTTTGAAAGTTTATTCTTTTAGTCTAGGCGCCAAGGGGGTCCCCGCTACCTTTTTAATTTAGGTGGACTTTGACAAGTGTTTTTTATGTATTTTGACCCGCTGAACACTAATATCGAGGGGGGCTGTCCGTCCGACTGGTCAAAAAAAAGTTTTAAACAAATCATTTTCTTTCTGCTTGAAGATTCATCATTTTAGTTCAAAATTCCTTTATTTGGTTGTAAATGAACTTTTTTCTTAAAATTTTAAATGTCCTGTAGAACATTCGTCCCTTTGGCATGAAAACTCAATAATCCGGTATAAAATTGAATTCTTTGGTTTACTATGAACTTTTTTTTGTTGTAAATTCATATTTGTGCTTGAAAATTAAACTATTTTGGTAGAAAGTTCAACCATATGGTTAAAAATTAAGTTTTATGTAAAAAAATAATCTTCTTGCGATTGACATTCTAACCATTTGGTTAAAAATCCATCTTTTTCTTTTTGAAAATTCAAGTACGTGCTTAAAAGTCGAAGAAGTCGACGTAGGTCTTAAGATTCAACTATGTGGTTGAAATTTCATACCTTTTGTTGACAATGTTACTATTTCCTCAAAAATCCATCTTTTTTTGGTTACAACTTCTAGTACGTACTTGAAAGTCGAGGTAGAACTACTTTGTTAAAAATTCATTTCTTTCTTAAGATTTAACTATGTGGTTAAAACTTCATGCCTCCTTTTTGTTTAAAAATTCTAGTACGTACCTGAAAGTCGATGTAGAACTACTTTGCTAAAAATTAATTTTTTTTGTAAGATTTACCTCTTTTGTGGAAAATTCGTCTTTTTCGTAGAACATAAATATTTGTTGTATTTCTTTTTAGTTGAAAACTTATCTTTCTTTTTTAAAATACAAGTAGTTGGTTGAAAATGTACATTTTTTGTTAAAAATTCATCTTGTTGTAGTACATTTTGTTACATATAAAATTATCCTCTTTTATAATACTATCACTGTACATTATTTCAAAAACAAAAAACTCAGGGTATAAAAACATTGACAAACAATTGACAATTTTCATCCAACATAGCTGGCTAACGGACTTGAGCTTCAGTTTCTGACACTAAAACAGTGTACCAAAGGCCAATCTAATAAATGATTTTTTCAAACGTTATCGTGCCCACAGGCAGACATGCAGGCAGATATACATACAGACATACAGACAGACACATTCGTAAAAACTTGTTTTTCGCGTTCAGAGGGTTTCAAAATGTGGTCATTTGACAAATGGGGGGGGGGGGCTATATGTTACACAATAATAATAAGTTCTCTGATGAAAACCGTTCTAAAACTTAAAGAAACTACAATTTTTGAAAAATGTTACACTTTTGCTGTTATAAGATATCATAGATAAAGCGGTAATTTTAGTTGTGCAACATAAAATTAATTAATCCCGAAATTAATATACTCTGTGAGCTGCTGAAAAGGAAAATATATTACTTGTTACTACCTTCCCACAGTAATTGCACAAAATACTGTGTAACCCAATGAAAGATGATATTTTAAGGAAAAGTACATTCGAGATTGTCAGAATGTACCTATTCCACAATCAACCGTTCGCAACAGGCAAAAATGACAAGAACTTAGAGACATGCAGGTAAAGATACAGAGCGCAGTGCTCACGTTTTGTACCTTAATAACCTGACCATTCCCTTTGCAACCACTCTGAAAGTTGAACGTATTCAATTTAGCATGCTTCCAATTTTATTAATCATGACTTCCAATTAACCAACAGTATAAATGTAAACATTTATTTAGGATATGATATTTATTAACAATACGAAAAATTTCCGTGCATTGATACTCAGTAGAATTGAAGGTTAAACATTTCATAGATGTACGTGAAGTCTCAATGACTTTTTTCTGCATTTTTTTTAACTTGTACAGTTTTTGGAAGGACAAAATTATTTAGTGCAATCACTTCTTGCTGGTGCCTCTAATTTTCGCCAAGCTGCACTTGTAAGACCCCTTTGGGGCTGTCCATAAATCTCGTAATGCTAACATTAGGCAAACTTGACCCAACTCCTACCTCGTAACGATCTGAAGACACCCCCCCCCCCCAAGCGAGTGATGAATTGTCGACTCCCCTTCTCTACATTCCTATTAGGAAAGGGAAAAAATTTCAAATTTTGTAATTTTACCGTGTAATCACTTCAACAAATAATAATAATTTGAGAGACATGGTTTTATTTTTCAAGCAAAATGTTCTTATGCTTTCACAGATTAATGTGGAAAGGGTCGTGAAAAATTAAAAAAGGAACCTCAAACATATTCCGTTTTTAGGGATATTTCATTATTTTTTTCAAACCTTTCTAATTCTTTTAACCTTCTTGAAACCAACTAATTTCCTTCGAATTTCCAGCTAAATCTGAATTCATCTAAATGACCTGGATTATCTTAATTCCCTGAATTCATGGAATTTCCAAATCTATTACAACTCCCAATTCAAAGGACTTCAAAACAATTCAGAGAAATTCAGAAGAATTGAAGGAATTGAAGAAATTCTTTGAATTGAGGGAATTCAGAAACTTTAGAAGATTTGAAGGAATCCGGGGTATTTTGAGAATTAAAAGGATTTTAGAAATTTAGAGCATCCAACGAATTTTTTAAAATTGTAAAATTTAAAGTAATCCTCATTTGCAGGTTATTTTATGTCAAGTACCTTAAATTGGGATTTAATCAATTATATTAGAAGTTTTTGATTTAAAATTCGAAGTGACGCGTCGCCCCGAAATTCACAATGAGTAGTGCAGTATTTTTCATAAGCTTGGCTAGTCATCCTGAATTTTTGGGAGTCCATCCCCTTTTCCAACTTCCCCAATTTTCCGGGACGACTAGACGCAGCCTTTAAAATAATTTAATTTTGTAAAAAAAAAAGAAAAGCATCTCTGCAAACCAACTTCATGCTGCGAACAGGATATATTAGCTGCGAACAGAAATAACTTTATGCTGCAGACACTGAATTATTGTCGATTATCGTTATTAATAATATTAAAATGAGAAATATTTTTTTTAAGAAAGCAAATTTTAAAAGGTTTTTTTTCGTACTTGATATAAAAAACGGACGAAAAATAAAACGAATAAGCAATTTCATTCCATTTGCTTTGTCACATGACATTTAGAAAAACCCTTCCCCCTCAAGGTTGACAAATCGTGAGGTTTCCTCAACTAACCCCCCCCCCCCCTCCTCCAGCGTCAAGAGATTTATGGACGGCCCATTTTCAAAAGTTTTAAAATCATTCTGCTGGCAACTTCATATTGATACATTTTGAAATACACTCTTCACTCATCTACTGCAGTTGTTTAATAATAGGAGAAACACTTTTAAAAAATAAAAGCTTTCTGTGTTTACTTTATTCAGTACATAGAAATTTTCAGGAAAGGATACCACTTTACCCCTAGTGTGTGTTGTAGGTCCGTTCTGCTAGCACCTCCACAATCGAATTTCGATATTCCGTTTATGTCTGAATTTTGTGCTATTTTTGGGCTATTTTTGGGCACGGATGCCGATTTTTGGGCTCTTTTATTTTTCTCAAAAAACCGACATTTGGGTGGAGGTGCTGGCGCCAGCACCTCCAC
>JAAAKG020148254.1:0-32122 GCA_010014905.2 Druon quercuslanigerum
TATGGAGGTTTTAAAAAATTTCAAAAATTTTAAAAAAAGTTGTTCAGCAGTTCTAAAATAATTTGAAAAATAATTAAAAGATTTAAAAAGATTCCATTAAATTTTTAACAAAATGTACGGTTTTCATGATTTTTGAAAAATTTAGAATGTAGGTTCTTTTAAAAAATTTTAAATAAAATTTTGAAGCCCTTATAGGATTTTTAAAGTTTCGAGATAAAGAAAAAAATTTATTGAGAAACCGTAAATTTTGTTAAAAATTTAATGGAATCTTTTTAAATTTTTTAATTATATTTCAAATTATTTTAAAACTGCTAAAAAAAACTTTTTTGACAATTTTCGAAAATTTTTAAAACCTTCATAAATGTACTCTCAAAATTATTAATATTATTAATAATTAATAATACTAATAAAAATTAATAATACTCTTAAAATTATTATTATTATTAATAATAATAACAATTTTAAGAGTACAATTATGGGGGTTTTAAAAAAATTTTGAAAATTTTTAAAAAAGTTGTTTAACAGTTTTAAAATAATTTGAAAAATAATTAAAAAATTTAAAAATATTCCATTAAATTTTTAACAAAATGTACGGTTTTCATGATTTTAAAATAAAATTTGGAAACTTTTTAAAAATTTAGAAAAACAGAAATAGAAGAAATAAATATGGCTAAGGTTCCTAGAAAAATTAAAAATGATTATGTATTAGAAATACATACATCATAAAACTGCTGTCAAATATAATTTTTAAAACAGTAAAAATGGTAAAAAAATTTTAAGATTTCAATTTCCAGTTTAACGGTCTTTAAAAAGAATCCTAGAATTTTTGTCCTAATTACTTAAATTTTTAAACTAAATACCAAAAAGGGAGAACTTGAAGTTTCAATTCGGAGAATAATTTTTGAATTTAAGAAACAGAATTTGCTACAAAACCTAAAATATAAATTTAAAAAATGTTACTTTTCAACTAATGAGTTCAATTTTTAACATAATACTTAAACTGTAATTCAAACAAATAATTTATAAATTTTCTTAAATCAAAAAAAAAAAAAAAAAAAATTATAACCCCTTCCTCACACTACTCCCCTCCCTACCGAGTGAGTCACGCCTACCCTGAAAGGGAAACGGCTTAATGGTGTAATAATAATAATAATAAAATTGTAAATCTTTAGAGAAATAAATGAAATTTCAAGAAGGTCGTTCAAATTTCAACCAAGTAGTTGGATTTTCCACTTAAAAATAATATTCAAAGCTTAAGTAATTTGTATTTTAAAACTTTAGATATTTCAAAAATATTAATTTTTAATATTTTTTAAATTCCAAACATTTTTATTTTCCAGGTGATCCAAAAGGATTAATTCCTACGCAATTTAAGAAATATGTCTCTTGCAGGAAGTACGACTATAAGGTGATGGAAGATCCTGGTTTCAGGATTTTTGAGAAGTATAACACTTTTTCCTTTTAATACGCACCCAAGTGACAATAATGGATTTACTAATATTCACAAAAATACCACTTATACTTGTTGTGGCGTAAATTTTATAGTGTTCAGAACAGTACATTTCCATATTGTAGGAGCTCAGCTCGACCCAGCTTTGGAACCGCAATTTTTGCATAATCTCAACTTTGTAACACGTCCATAATATTTTTTAGATTTATTAAACAGCCAAAGTGAATCTTTACTAATATTTTAAACTTTCTTCTACTACTCGATTTTTTAAAAACGAGTTACGAAAAATGTACTGCATAAAATAATAAAATAAAAAATATTACGAATGACTAAATTCTAACTACAACCAAATCCAATTCCTGGCCAATCGGTTGTTTTTTTGCAGGTGGAAAATTCTGAATTTTTCGAAATCTTTATCAATTCAAATTTGCAGCAAAATACAAATAAATCTGTTTTGATAAAGATATACTACTTTATCTATATACTTCTTTAACTGGGCCAAGATTATAAATTCACAGTTTTAGCTTTCTCATTGTTACAATATTTTTCAACATTTCCATGTTTATAACTTTTTTTTAATTATCATACAGGGTCCTAAATAATTATTTTTCATTAAGCAATTAGTTTTCCACAATACAATTAAAAAACACCTTGACTACTCGATTTAGTAACTTTTCCTTCTATTTTTTCTAGTGGTAAAATGCTCTAAAAATAGAAGAAATTTTTTTCTTCAACAAAATATATAAATTTGTAACAAAATAGTGGAATTTTCAAAGAAAAAGATAAATTTTCAATTTAAAATATTTATTCTTGAACAAAAAAGACGAATTTTTGACCAAAGGAAAATTTTTAAAGGAAATGATGAATGTTGAACAAAAGAAATTATTTTGCAACTACGAAGGTACATTTTCAGTTAGAAAATTTATTAGTCTTTAATAAAAAATTTAATTTTTTCTCCATTGTTAAATCTTCATGGCTTAAAGAAAAAATTTGTATAAAAAAGTTTAATTTTCTACCTAAATACATAAATATTAAATGAAAAATATTTATTTTTGAATTAAAGTTTTTGACCAGGGGAATATATTTATAATTTTGATATTAATTTTTTTTCTACGTGGTCTATAATCAATATTTTTTAAACATTCATTCAAAATTCTAAAAAAATGCTCTCTAGCTCAATATTAAAAAAATATTTATAACCAAATAGTGGAACTATTAAAAAAAAATTAACTAAATTTTCATCATAAGAGAATTTTAATTTAAAAAAATAAAGTTCAATAAAAAAGACAATTTAGCGACAAAATATATATGCATTTTAAACAAAAAAAAGGAAGTTCTATAAAAACGTCTCACTTGATATTTCATTGAAAAAAAGATTTTTGAGTGACGAACAAAAAATTAATTAATTTTGTACGCAATTGTTAAATTCTCAAGTCATAAAAACAAATTTTAAACATAAAAAATATGAGTTTAGCATTCTATACATTGTTTAAAAGATTTAGTATTTAAAACTAATACTACTTTTTTATTCCATTGTTGATGGTTAATGTATGATTCTAAATTATAAACCATAAACCAATAAATAAATTTTCAAATAAAGAAAAAAAGATTCAAAATTTCTCAGAGAAGTTTTATTTTCAACCAACACGAATTTATCCAATAAAAACATTTTTTAAATCACAAGTAAAATCAATATTTTTAGTTATCTTGGAAAGCGTATGAGAAATACACGAAAACTGAAAACATTTTTAACTTTTATTTCGTGATTGTGAATTCTCTTTCGTTAAAACTCCTTCGGTTTTAACGATCACATTCTCATCAAGTATCTCGTGCTTAGCTCTCGATTTCGTCAAAAATGTGAACTTTTATAGATTATGTTCTACTCTATCAGTATATGTTCAACTATATCAGTAAAAATCTGCTTTTTATTGGTTAATTTAATATTTGTTTCTTATTTTTAATTAAATCTTATTCTTAGCCATCCTGAAAAATGTATATCATTTCAAAAAACTTATATTAGTGCCCTTCATGATACACATTAGTGTTACAATAAAAGTATTTTTACTATCTTCATTTTATCATTAAAAAAATGAGCATTCCATTAAAATAAAAATTATTAATAAAAATTTATTAATAATTACCAACTTGTGTCATTATGCAACTTGTGTCATTATGCCATAAATCTAATTTCTGTATATTTAATGTGGATATAATTTATGCAAAAAATTATGGTAATAAAATTTTTTTCTACTTTATAACAAATTTGTAGATATTTTTTGGTTTAACAATTTTTTTCTTTCAATTTTGTTCGTCTCTTGTGTCGTTTTTCCACAGATTTAAAAAAAATTATTCCTATTTTTTATTTTTTCTAAACTTTTTTTTATACACAATTTATAGATCTTTTTTTTGTGGACAACTTTATTCTATTAATTTTAGTTCTTGCATGTATCCTTTTTCGAAAAATTTAATTTTTTAATTAAAACATTTTTTTATATAATTTTTTAAATGTTATGTTTAATTTTTTTATAATATTGTTTTTTATAAAAAAATTATAGATCTTTTTGGGGTGTACCTTGGGTCGTTCGTCCAAAATTTTAATTTTTTTATTTTTAATGTTGTTTTTACGACGAAAAACAAAAACTATGCATCCTATCAAAAATTGATTAATGACAAATTTGTAGATCCTTTCAGGGCGCGCAATTTTTGTGGATAAATTTTTTTTATACCTTGCATAGATTGGCCGTAAAATGGAATTTTTGAGTTTTCTTTATTTTTTGTATGATCAAAATTTGAATTATTAACTTTTCGACAGAATTCAAAAATTTGTCATGATAATCTTGTCCGGCTTTGAAAAATAAACGGTTTTCTTCACTTGACTTTTTTTAAATATCATGCTTTGTTTGGCATAAAATGTTTATTTTGGTTTTTTTTATTGGATTTTTAAATTGCTATAACTTTGATAATTTTCATTTTATCGAAAAAAGTCATAGAGTTAAATTGTTTGAGTTGCCGAACTCTCTAATTAGCCATACATAGAATTTCTAAATCTTAAAAAAAAATAGTGTCGAATATTTTGAAAATGTGCTCAGATTCTGAATTTTTAACCAACATAGCTGGTTTATAAACTTGTTCTTTCTTTTTAGGCCCTGAAAAAGTTTGCCAAAGCAGAATTTAATCTAACCAATATTTCGAAAGTTATCGTGCGTACAGCATACAGACGACAGACTACAGACTACAGACAGACAGACACCTTCTTAAAAATAATTTTTTCTGGCTCAGAATGTTTCAAAACGTGAAGATTTGATAAAATCCGACAAAGTGCAATTTTACATAAAACCAAGACCTTCTAATCAGGATGAGAATGTAAAAATTCTTTTTTTGGAAAAAAATAAAAAAGAGGAAAGAAATTTGAGAAGTCGACCAACCAAATCGCTCTCTTTTTTCTTTATTACTTTTATTTTTATTATTATCGAATCTCAATAAAAAAAATTTGTAAAAAATAGTCCGACCAGGCAGGAACATCAACAAAACCACTATGCTATCTTCCTGACACTCAAAAATCTCTTTTTTCTGTTCTCTTTTCTTATTTTTTGTAAACAAGATTTTTTTTTAGGAAAATGGAAATGCTTATTACCACATATTAGGTTTGTTAGGATTAAACTTATTTGAATACTTGCGAAGGCAAAAAAATAAAAATAAAAATTTGAGCAGACAGGAACAGCAACACAACCACGATGCTGTCTTCCTGACACCCGAGTATATCATTTTTCTTTCCTCCTTTTTATTTTTGTCCAAAAAAAGAATTTTTTCTGAATTTAGTTTTTCTTTCTCCTTTTTTATTTTTTTGCCAGCAAAAATTCTTTTCCTTTTTCCAGGAAAATTTAAATTCTTATTAACGCTTATTAGGTTTGTTAGGATTAAACTTATTTTAATACTTATAAAGGCAAAAAATATAAATAAAAATTTGAGCAGGCAGTAACGGCAACGCAACCACGATGCTCTCTTCCTGACTTCCGAGAATATCATTTTTCTTTCCTCTTTTTTATTTTTGTCCGAGAAAAGAATTTTTTCTTTTGTTTTGTAGAAAAATTGAAATACTAATTAAGACTTATTAGGTTTGTTAGAATTAAACTTATTTCAATATTTGTCAAGGCCAAAAAATATAAATAAATATTTAAGCAGGCAGGAACGGCAACGAAACCAAGATGCTCTCTTCCTGACATCCGAGAATATCATTTTCTTTCCTCTTTTTTATTTTTGTTCAAGAAAAGAATTTTTTTCTTTTGTTTTATAGGGGAATTGAAATGCTTATTAAGACTTATTAGGTTTGTTAGAATTAAACTTATTTCAATACTTATTAAGGCCAAAAAATATAAATAAATATTTAAGCAGGCAGGAACGGGAACGAAACCAAGATGCTCTCTTCCTGACACCCGAGAATATCATTTTCTTTCCTCTTTTTTATTTTTGTTCAAGAAAAGAATTTTTTTTCTTTTGTTTTATATGGGAATTGAAATGCTTATTAAGACTTATTAGGTTTGTTAGAATTAAATTTATTTCAATGCTTGTTAAGGCCAAAAAATATAAATATTTGAGCAGGCAGGAACAGCAACGAAACCACGATGCTCTCTTCCTGACTTCCGAGAATATCATTTTTCTTTCCTCTTTTTTATTTTTGTCCGAGAAAAGAATTTTTTTCTTTTGTTTTGTAGAAAAATTGAAATGCTTATTAAGACTTATTAGGTTTGTTAGAATTAAACTTATTTCAATACTAATAAAGGCAAAAAAAATATATAAATATTTGTGCAGGCAGGAACGGAAACGAAAGCACGATGCTCTCTTCCTGACAGCCGAGAATATCATTATTCTTTCCTCTTTTTTATTTTTGTTCAAGAAAAGAATTTTTTTCTTTTGTTTTGTAGAAAAATTGAAATACTAATTAAGACTTATTAGGCTTGTTAAAATTAAACTTATTGCAATACTTGTTAAGGCAAAAAAATATAAATAAATATTTGAGCAGGCAGGAACGGCAACGAAACCACGATGCTCTCTTCCTGACAGCCAAAAATATCATTTTTCTTTCCTGTTTTTTATTTTTGTCCAAAAAACGAATTTTTTTCTGAATATCATTTTTCTTTCCTCTTTTTTATTTTTTTTCAACAAAAATTCTTTTCCTTTTTTTAGGAAAATTTAAATGCTACTAACACTTATTAGGTTTCTTAGGATTCGACTTATTTAAATACTTATAAGGGCAAAAAAATATAAATAAATATTTGAGCAGGCAGGAACGGCAACGAAACCACGATGCTCTCTTCCTGACACCCGAGAATATCATTTTTCTTTCCTTTGTTTTATTTTTTGTCGACAAAAATTCTTTTCCTCTTTTTAGGAAAGTTTAAATTTTTATTAACACTTATTAGGTTTGTTAGAATTAAGCTTGTTTGAATACTGACCAAGGCAAAAAAATATAACTAAATATTTGATCAGGCAGGAACAGCAACGAAACCACGATGCTCTCTTCCTGACGTCTAAAAATCTTTTCTTTCTTTCCTCTCTTTTATTTTTGTCAAAAAAAAGAATTTTTTTCTTTTATTTTTAAGGAAAATTAAAAAAAAATCAAAATTGAAATAGGAAAATTTTATGGTGGTTGTCCAAATGAGGTCGATAGATCTTGTGTTTTATTTTTGAGAATTCTGCAAGTGAATTTCAGAAGTTTCAGTTATTCAAAAGGATTGAAGGAACAAATTAAAAGAATGGATTCGGTACGGGTTCGGGTTGAATTTAGGGCCCAGACCCAAGATCCGAGCAAACTTCAAAATAAAATATCTTCGATTTAAATAGACTCAGCTCTATTATTTTTTTTTAAATTGCAGATCAGAGTTTCAAAAAAAACAAATATTGTAAAACGAGACATGCAAATTAATTGCGTATAATGACTATTTTGCAAAAAATGAAAACACTTTTTAGAAAAAAACTCTCTGCTGAAAAAGCGCCTGGCCCAGTCATATATGAACATTGGGATTTAATTTAGGATAAAAAGACGGATTGAAAAGGATTAAAGAGGATTAAAAACTTAATTCAAATTCTTTCGGATCAATTCGGATTCGTTCGGACTGTAAACAAAATTTCAAAAATATTTCTCATGACAAAAAAACGCCCGCTGAAGAGTGCGATCGCTCACGTACTATCATAAAAGTCAAAGCCTTAAACGATCTGAGGTCACACTCGTCGATTTAAGGGACCGGATGTTGCAAGGTTAATGGGTTAACGAAGATGCCCGACGTCTTTGGGCGGGGGGGAAAAAATCATCAGTGCTGCTCGATACAGAAGAGAGGCGGTCTGGTGACTCGTGTGCGTGTGTTTTGTCCATGACTGTGTGAGTGGCCGCTGACACGTTGAGTGATGTTTAACAAACAGCAGCTAATGTCTCGAGTGTCCCGAAAGCAAGGAACAGTGTCGGGGTTCAGCACCGTCATTCATATCATTCACATAACCATGTTACACCCACTCACATCTGTAGACATTTTTTTCTACATTGTTACAAATTACCTTAATCTTGTTAATAACTTAAATATTAACTCCTACAGTGACTATGATAGACTGTAATGAAAACAAGAATATTGATTACTTCAAACACTAAGAATAAAGGAGCGCGTTTAAATTCAAGGACGGAACCAGAAAATGTTTTGGAGGGGGTAATCAAGAATTTTCTTTAAATAATGTATGTGAGAAGGCCCTGAGGGAGGCGGGGGGGGGGCTCCCACAATTATTTTTAAAAACTTTTCGAATTTAATACAGTGAGGCGATAAAAACTCATACCTCGATATAAGGTTAGCCTTGGTTCTAATAGGCCAAGTATCCACGCAAGATGTAATCAACTTTCGATACTGAGTCAGGCCATGTCAACTGTGCCCATTAATTTTAGTGATTTTTTGAAAAGTGACTACAATTAAGAAAAATTTGTAGATAATAGCATTAAAAAAACACTATAAACTGTTTTTTGAAAAATCGCACCGTTTTCATTATTTTTAATGATAATGATTTTTGCGACTTTTAATTGAAAAATTAATAACTTACGACTCGTTTGCAATAATCGAATGAAATTTTTTTTGACAGTTGTGAAGCGTTTTCTCTTTTGAATAAGAATTTTTTTGCGATAGTATTTCCAAAATTATTATTTTTTTATTAACAATTATTTTAAAAATTCAATTTTTGGTTAAATTAGACTGATTTTGATATAAAATTAATGCATTTTTTATTTAAATATTAACTATTTCATTATCTCTCAGTTTAAAGTTGAGCTACGTTTTAAAAATTCAATTTTTTTTCTTAAAGATTCGTCATTCTTTTTAGCTTGAAAATGAAAACTTCGGTTCAAAAACAAAATATTTGGTTAAAAGTTAACTTTTAAGTTAAAAATTAATACGTTTTAATTTTATATTTTAATTTTTTTAATTTTTAAACAAAAAAGGACCAATCTAATTTTCAATTAAACAAAATTAATTTTTTTACATACAAAATAAATCCACTAAAAATAGTTAAATTTTACGAAAGTATTAAATTTACAAGACAAGAAAAAAATAATTTTTTGTATAAAACAGTTTTTAGAAATTTTGAAATTTATTTCAACCTAAAAATATGACAATTTGACAAATAAGTCAATTTTGAATCAGGTAGTTACGTTTTAAGTTAATAAATTCTGTACAACCAAAACAAATTTTTTAATAAAACTCGTGAATTTTTAACCAAATAGTAGAATTTTTAACTAAAAAGATTATTTTTCAAATAAAAAAATTTCAATAGTTCAATTTTCACTTAAAACCAAAAAATTTGTATAAGAAAAAATCTTTTCTGAAGTAGTTCAATTTTCCACCAAATAGTTCAATTTGCAACCCAGAATTTGAATTTTCAACGTCAAGAGATGAATGAACTTTTAGTTTTTTCTGAATGTGAGCAATCTAATGGAATTCATAAATACACTTATACCTCGATATAAGACCCTCATTTATTTGGCGTCCCTTGACAGCATCGAACTTGACAGTGAGTCAATTTGTAGATAATAACATTACAAAAAAACACTTTAAACCGTTTTTCTAAAAACCGAACTGTTTTCTTTATTTTTAATAATAATGATTTTTGCGATTTTTATTTAAAAAATTAATAACTTACGACTTATTTGCAATAGTCGAATGACATTTTGTTTGACAGTTGTAAAGCGTTTTCTCTTTCAAATAAGATTTTTTTACAATAATATTTCCAAAATAATTATTTTTTTATTAACAATTATTTAAACAAATTAGATTATTTATAACTTAGAGACCTACGATCGTAGTTATAATTTAAAACAATGTAGTTTGCACACTTCTTTCTGTGCTCCAAAGAAAAAAATTGGTAATTCTCATTCTGACCATCTTAAAAAAAAGTTTTTGTCACGTGCGCCGTGTAATAATTGTCGCCTTGACCGGCACGCTCGGCACATGTGGCACACGATACGAACGCGGTTGTTTATACTCGTTTGTTCCACTTATTAGGATTACTTGCCAGTATCATCAATTTGAAATTATAAATGCAACAACTTTTTTTGTAAAATTTTTAATAAATAATGAATGTTGACACTTCTATTTAATTCTTCATTAGGAAAAATAATTATGTCTAAAATAATAATTATTTACCGTATCCTCGTAAAATTATATCCCAGACGCATTTTTTTAACCGAAAAATCCGATTTATACTGACATTAGAAGAATATGAATACAAACAAATGAGTATAAACAACCGCGTTCGTAGCGTGAGCTGCATGTGCCGAGCGTGCCGGTCAAGGCGACAATTATTACGTGTCGCACGTGACAAAAACTTTTTTTTAAGACGGTCAGAGTGAGAATTACCAATTCTTTTTCTTGAAGAACAGAAAGAAGTGTGCAAACTACTTTTTTTTTAAATTTTAACTGCGATCGTAGGTCTATAAGTTAAAAAAAATCGAATTTGTTTAAATAATTGTTAATAAAAAATAATAATTTTGGAAATATTATTGTAAAAAAATTCTTATTCGAAAGAGAAAACGCTTCACAACTGTTCAAAAAAATGCATTCGATTATTGCAAACGAGTCATAAATTATTAATTTTTCAATTAAAAGACGCAAAAATAATTATTATTAAAAATAATGAAAACGGTGCGGTTTTTCAAAAAACGGTTTCATGTGTTTTTTTAATGCTATTATCTACAAATTTTTCTAATTGTAGTCACTTTTCAAAAAATCACTAAAATTTCATGAGCACAGTTGAGATAGCCAAATAAAAGAGGGTCTTATATCGAGGTATGAGTGTATTTATGCATTCCAGTAGATTGCTCACATTCATAAAAAACTAAAATTACATTCATATTTTTCTATTCTGTCTTACATCGGCTACAATTTTGGTTAAAAATTTATCAATTTATGTTGAAAATTTTAAATCCTTTTTTGCAAATTCAACAATTTGGAATTCAATTTGTTTTGTTGCAAATTTATATTTTCGGATTGCAAATTCGACTGTTTTGTAGAAAATTCGTCCTCTTCGTTTGAAAATTTAACAACTTTATAAAAAAAATCAACTATTTGGTTGTTAATTCTACTGATTTGTAAAAAGTTCGCTATTTTTAGTCAAAAATTATTGTTTTCAAATGAAAATTTTGTTGTTGCATTTTTTGTTAAAAATTGATCTTTTTTAAACAAAAATTTAACTATGCAATTAAAAACTAGCCTTTTTTGGTCAAAATTTTTTTGTTGTTAAAAATTCAACTGTCTGGTTAAAAATGTATGCATTTTGTTGAAAATTCGTATTTTTTGGTCAAATTAAATTATTTTTTATTTATTTGTTTGGAATACAATTCAACTAATACGTTAAAAGTGGAAATTTTTTTAGAAATTCATTTTTTGTTTGTTGAAGATTCATAAATTTAGTCAAAAAAATCGTCTTTTTGGTCAAAAATTACACTATTTTGTCAAAGGTTTCTTTTTTAGGGATAACAATTTTTTTCTGAAAATTTAATTATTTCGTGGAAACTTCAACTATTTGGTGAAAAATTGAACTACTTTGGAATACATTTTTAGTTTTAAAAAATGTTTTGTTTCCAGGTTAAAATTTAACAATTTAATTTTTTTTATGTAGAAAAACAATCTTTTCAGATGAAAATTTAACTGTCTGGTTAAAAATTCAAGATTTTTCTTGAAAATGTATTTTTTTTTGGTTTCACCGAATTTATTAACTTAAACATAACTACTTGATTCAAAATTAACTTATTTGTTAAATTCTCATATTTTTAGTTTGCAATAAATTTCAAAATGTTTAAAAACTGTTTTATACAAAAAATTCTTTTTTTCTTGTCTTGGAAATTTAATAGTTCAGTAAAAAAATTAACTATTTTGTACTAGATTCATTTTTTATGTAAAAAATTAATTTTTTTTAATTGAATAAATTTGATTAGTCCTTTTTTGTTTAAAAATTAAAAGAGACGCTGATTTTAATACCAAATTATTGAATGTTCACGGAATAAAAAAAAAATCAGCTGAAAGGGAATCGCTGCAATTTGAGATAAAACATATTAATTTTTAATCCGAAAGTTAATTTTCAACCAAATATTTTTTATTTTTCAACAAAAAAATCCATTAATTTTAAATCAAAATCACTTCAATTTAACTAAAAAATTGAATTTTTTACAAAATTTATAAATTTTCTACCAGGAAAGATCAACTTCCTACAAGAAATGGAAAAGTTACATTTTTAAGAAAGAAAATTAATTCTGAGACAGAACAAGAAACAGAAAATTTGAACAAAATTATTAAGTTTGCAACCAACGAGATAAAATTTAAATAAAATTATGGATGTAAAAGAAATGAATTTTCAAAAAAGGAGTTACACCGACCAATGAAACTACTTTGTTAAAATTTCAATTTGTTTATTGTTTTTATTTTTTTGGTTGAAAATTATTTTTTTTAAATGAAAGTTTACCTATTTAATTTTTGTTTTAAAATTTATCTGCTTCAGTTAAAAACTCAATTATTTGGCCGAAAATTTTTGTAAATTGTGGGTCATTCGTATTTTATGGAAGAATATAAATCTTCCCTAAAATGCTTTTAACAAAATATTTTGGTTAAATCAACGAAATATTTTTTTTAATACTAGCAAAATGCTTTCTAAAATTATTCGGTGGATCCAAGCAAAAAATATTCTTAAATCAATACAATGTTTTGTCTAATCAAAAATATTTAGCCAAAAACTTTTATTGATTGAATAAAACAAAATCGTTAAACGGACACAAATTTGGTTAATTTACCCAAAAATCTCAATGTATTTTTTAATGTTAAGCAAATGTGGTGAGCAAAACAATTTCGTTGATTAAAGTCAATTTTTTCTGGTGTAATATTAAATTATCTTGACCTCTTGAGTAGAATATACAAAGCAAAAAATAATAGGATCTTTCATTTAATCAACGTACGTGAGTGAGTTTAGTATTAATTAATCCTAATTAAAAGCGGTGAAAAGCCAAGCAGACAGTACTTGACTGCATGAAAAAAGGATAAAAATATAAAGTAACAAATTAAATTGATTCGAGAATCGTTAGATTTAAACGGCTATACAAAATGAATAAAGTTTGCACAAATTTTCCTGGGGTAAGCTGAATTCAGAGGTTAGATGAGTTGAGAGTAATTTACAAAAGTGAATTTAATTTAAAGCATTAAAGGCCCCGCATGTTTACAATTGGTACGAGCGGATGGTTGCAAACGTTAAACGTAACTGAACTCCGTGTTGCAAAGCCACTTTCAATGGGAATGAACCTGATTAATTACTTGGCTGAGTCACGAATTAGCGTGTGAATGAAAGGGTTGGCGTAAAAGGGAATCGCAAATGCTGTTTACTGGAAGATCCCTTTTCCTCAAACTCAGTTTTCAATATTCATAATTTATCAAATACTGCTACTCAAATTCAAAGACAAATTTAAAGATTCAACCGCAAATCAGAATCTATCAAATACTGATATTAAAATCAAAAGTTAAATTAGAAGACAGGAAGTCGAATTACAAGACTTAAAGTCAAATTAGAGGATGCAAAGTCAAATTCTAAGATTCAAAGTCATATTAGAAGATTTAGATCAAATTAGGAGATTGAGGGTCAAATCAGAAGATTCAAACACAAATCAGAATATAGCAAATACTGCTTCTCAAATCAATAGTCAAATTAAACGATGCAAAGTTAAATTAGTAGACTCAAATTCAAATTAGAAGATTTCAAGTCAAATTCAAATATCCAAAGTCATGTAAAAAAATTAAAAGTCAAACTAGAAGATTCAAATTCAAAGTAGAATCTACCGAATTAAAAATTTAAACTCATATCAGAAGATTAAAGGTCAAATTATAAGATTGAAACTCAAATCACAATTTGGCAGATACTGATTCTTTAATCAAAATTTAGATTAGAGGATTAAAAGTTAAATTACTAGACTTGAAGTCAAATTAGAAAATATAAAGTCAAATTATAAGACTCAAAGCCAATTGGAAGATTTAAAGTCAGATTAAAAAACTAAAATTCATGTTAAAAAACTGAAATACAAACTAGAAGATTCAAAGTCAAATAAAAAATTTTAAGCTTAAATCATAATTTAGCAACTGGTGCTTCTTAAATCAAAATTGCAATTAGAAGGTTCAAAGACATATTAGAAGATTCCAGGTTCAATTATGAGATTCAAAGTCAATTCAGAAGATTCAAAGTTAAGTAAGAATATTTATAGTCAGATTAGAAGATTCGAAGTTATATTACAAAGGAATAAAGGTGCAATTTGGATATTTAAATTCAAATCAGAAGATTCAAAAATTGAAAGATTTGAAGTCAAATTAAAATACTCAAAGTCAAGTTAAAAAATTAAAAGTCAAATGAGGAGATTTAAAGTCAACTCAGAAGATTCAAACACAAATCAGAATATAGCATATACTGCTTCTTAAATCAATAGTCAAATTAAAAGATGCAAAGCTAAGTTAGTAGACTCACAGTCAAATTAGAAGGTTTAAAGTAATATTAAAATATCCAAAGTCATGTTAAAAATTTAACGGTTGAACTAAAATATTTAAAGTCAAAGTGGAAGCTTTAAAGTTAAATTTAATATACTCAAAGTCATGTTAAAAAATTAAAAGTCAAATTAGAAGATTTAAAGTCAAATTAAAATATTCAAAGTCATGTAAAAAATTGAAATTCAAACTAGAAGATTCAAAATAAAATCAGAATATATCGAATATCCGAAGTCATGGAAGATACAAAGTTAATTAAATAGACTCAAAGACAAATTAAAAGATTTAAAATTAAATTAGTAGACTCAAAGTCAAATTATAAGATTCAAAGTCAAAGTAGAAGCTTTAAAGTCAGAGTGGAAGCTTTAAAGTCAAATTTAATATACTCAAAGTCATGTTAAAAAATTAAAAGTCAAATGAGGAGATATAAAGTCAACTCAGAAGATTCAAACACAAATCAGAATATAGCATATACTGCTTCTTAAATCAATAGTCAAATTAAAAGATGCAAAGCTAAGTTAGTAGACTCACAGTCAAATTAGAAGGTTTAAAGTAATATTAAAATATCCAAAGTCATGTTAAAAATTTAACGGTTGAACTAAAATATTTAAAGTCAAAGTGGAAGCTTTAAAGTTAAATTTAATATACTCAAAGTCATGTTAAAAAATTAAAAGTCAAATTAGAAGATTTAAAGTCAAATTAAAATATTCAAAGTCATGTAAAAAATTGAAATTCAAACTAGAAGATTCAAAATAAAATCAGAATATATCGAATATCCGAAGTCATGGAAGATACAAAGTTAATTAAATAGACTCAAAGACAAATTAAAAGATTTAAAATTAAATTAGTAGACTCAAAGTCAAATTATAAGATTCAAAGTCAAAGTAGAAGCTTTAAAGTCAAATTTAATATACTCAAAGTCATGTTAAAAAATTCAAAGTCAAATGAGAAGATTTAAAGTCGAATTAAAATATCCAAAGTCATGTAAAAAATTAAAAGTCAAACTAGAAGATTCAAATTAAAATCAGAATATATCGAATAACCGAAGTCATGGAAGATTCAAAGTTAAATTAATAGGCTCAAAGTCAAATTAGAAGATTTAAAATTAAAGTAGTAGACTTGAAGTTAAATTAGTAGACTTAAAGTCAAATTAGAAGATTTAAAGTCAGAGTGGAAACTTTAAAGTCAAATTTAATATACTCAAAGTCATGTTAAAAAACTAAAATTCAAACCAGAAGATTCAAAGTCAACTCAGAAGATTCAAAATGAAATCATAATTTAGCAAATACTGCTTCTGATATCAAAAGTCAAATTAGAAGATTTAAAGTCATATCAGAAGATTAAAGGTCAAATTATAAGATTTAAACTCAAATCAGAATTTTTCAGATTCTCGTTCTTCATTCAAAATTCAGATTATAAGATTCAAAGTCAAATTACGAGATAGAAAGTCAAATTAGAAAATATGAAGTCAACATTTTAGACTCAAAGTCAAATTGAAAAATTTAAATTCAGATTAAAAAACTAAAAGTCTAAAATTTAAGATAGAAGATTCAAATTCAAGTCAAAAATTCAAGCTCAAATCAGAAAATTCAAGATCAAATCAAAATTTAGCAACTTCTACTTTTCAAATCAAAATTGAAATCAGAAGATTCAAAGACATATTAGATGATGAAAGGTAATATTATGAGATTTAAAGTCAATGTAGAATATGTAGGGCTAAGTTAAAAGATGTACAGTCAAATTAGAAGATTTAAGTTAAATTGGAATATTTAAAATCAAATTTAAATATCCAAAGTCATGAAAAAAATTAAAAGTCTAATATAGCGTATATCTGAAGTCATGGACGATTCAAAGTTCAATTAGAAGATTCAAAGTTAAATTATTTGACTCGAAGTCAAATTATAAAATTAAAGTGGAAGCTTTAAAGTCAAATTTAAAATACTCAAAGTCATTGTAAAAAACTAAAAGTCAAACCAGAAGATTCAAAGTCAACTCAGAAGATTCAAGCACAAATCAGAATTTGGCAGATACTGATTCTTTAATCAAAATTCAGATTAGAAGATTGAAAGTTAAATTACTAGACTTGAAGTCCAATTAGGAAATGTAAAGTCAAATTATAAGACTCAAAGTCAAATTGGAAGATATAAAGTCAGATTAACAAAAAAGTCATGTTACAAACTAAAATTCAAACTAGAAGATTCAAGGTCAAGTCAAAAAATTCAAGCCTAAACCAGGAAATTCAAGCTCAAATCAGAATTTAGAAACTATTGCTTTCTAAATCAAAGTTGAGATTAGAAGATTCAAAAACATATTTGAAGATTGAAAGTAAAATTGTGAGATTCAAAGTCAATTTAGAAGATTGCAAGTTAAGTTAATTAAATAGGCTCACAGTCAAATTAGAAGATTTAAAATTAAATTAGTAGACTCGAAGTTCAATTAGTAGACTCGAAGTCAAATTATAAGATTCAAAGTCAAAGTAGAAGATTTAAAGTCAAATTTAATGTACTTAAAGTCATGTTAAAAAATTAAAAGTCAAATGAGGAGATTTAAAGTCAAATTAGAAGGTTCAAACTCAAATCAGAATATAGCAAATACTGTTTCTAAAATCAAAAGTAAAATTAAAGGATTCAAAGTTAAATTAGTAGACCCACAAACAAATTAGAAGATTTCACGTTAAACTAGTAAACTTAAAGTCAAATTATAAGCCTTAAACTCAAATTAAAGTATTCAGTCACATTAAAAAATCAAAAGTCAAATTGAAAAATTCAAAGTTAAATTAGTAGAGCCACAGTCAAATTAGAAGATTCAACGTTAAACTAGTGATCCCAAAGTCAAATCAGATGAATAAACTTAAATTAAAATATTCAAAGTCCTATTAAAAGGTTAAAAGTCACACTAGAAAATGCAAAGTCATATAAGACAATTCAAACTTAAAGCAGAATTTAGAAGGTACTGCTTCTTAAAACAAAATTAAATGCAGTAGATTCAGAATTAAATTACTAGCCTAAAAGTAAAATAAGAAAATGTAAGGTTAAGCTAGAAGATTCAAAGATAAATGAGTAGACTCGAAGTCAAATTAGAAAATATAAACTCAAATTATAAGACAAAACGGTTAATCGGAACATTTAAAGTCAAATTAAAATACTCAAAGTCATGGTAAAAAATTAAAAGTCAAACTAGAAGATTTAAAGTCATAACAAGAGATTAAAGGTCAAATTATAAGATTCAAACTCAAATCAGAATTTGGCAGATACTGATTCTTTGATTAAAATTCAGATTAAAAGATTCAAAGCTAAATTACTAGAATCAAAGTCAAATGAGAAAATACAAAGTCAACATTTAAGGCTCAAAGTCAAGTTAGAAGATTTATAGTCAAATTAAAAGATTCAAAGTTAAATTAGTAGGTCCACAGTCAAATTAGAACATTCAACTTTAATCTAGCAAACTCAAAAGCAGATAAGAAAATTTAAACTCAAATTAAAATATTGAAAGTCATATTAAAAGGTTAATAGTTACACTAGAAGATGAAAAGTCAAAGCAGACGATTCAAACTTAAAGCAGAATTCATGAAATACTGTTTCCTAAATTAAAATTAAAAATAGTAGATTCAAAGTTAAATTACTAGCCTGAAAGTAAAATTAGAAAGTTTAAAGTAAAATTAGAAGATTCAAAGTTAAATTAGTATACACAAAGTCAAAGTTTTTTTTTTAGAAGATTTACAGTCAAATTATAAGATTCAAAGTCAAATTGGAAGATTCAAATTCATATCAGGCGATTAAAGGTCAAATTAGGAGTTTTAAAGTCAAGACAGAAGATTTAAACTCAAATTAGAATTGAGCAAATACTGCTTCTTAACTCAAAAGTAAAATTAGAAGATTGAAACTTAATTTACTAGACTCAAAGTCAAATAAGAGTATTTAAAGTCAGACTGGAATATTCAATGCCAAATTAGAAAATTTGACGTCAATTAGGAAAATTCAAGGTAAAATTAAAAGATTTAAAGTCACATTGTAATATACAAAGTCATGTTAAAAAATTAGAAGTCAAACTAGAAGATTCAAAGTCAAGTCTGAATATAGCAAATAATTGTTTCATATCCAAAGTCATAAAAGATTCAAAGTTAAATTAGTTGACTCAAAGTCAAATTAGAAGATTTAAAGTCAAATTATAAAACTAAAAGTCACGTTAAAAAATTAAAATTCGAACTAGAAAATTAAAAGTCAAGTTTGAAGATTCAAATCAGAATTTATCAACTGCTGCTTCTTAAATCAAAATTGAAATTAGAAGATTCAAATCCATATTAGAAGATTAAAGATCAAATTATAAGATTCAAAGTCAAATTAGAAGATTTAGATTTAAATTAGAAGATTTATATTGAAATGAGAAGATTCAAAGTCATATTAGAAGATTAAAGGTCAAATTATAAAATTCAAAGTCAAATCGGTAGATTTAAAGTCAAAATAATGAAATTCAAAATGAAATTGGAAGATTGAAAGTCAAATTAAAAAACTACAAGTCACGTTAAAAAGTTAAAATTCAAACTAGAAAATTAAAATTCAAGTTTGAAAATGTAAAGTCAAATTAGAATTGAGTCAATACTGCTTCTGAAATCAAAATTGAAATAAGAAGATTCAAATACATATTAGAAGATTAAATATCAAATTATGAGACTCAAAGTCAAATGATGAGATTTAAAGTCAAATTAGAAAATTCAATGTCAAATGAGAAGATTTATAGTGAAATGAGAAGATTCAAAAACATATTAGGAGATTCAAGGTCAAACTATAAAATTCAAAGTCAAATCAGAAGATTTAAAGTCAAAATAATGAAAGTCAAAGTGAAATTGGAAGATTGAAAGTCAAATAATGAAACTACAATTCACGTTAAAAATTTCAAACTCAAACTAAAAAATTAAAAGACAAATTTGAAGATTCAAACTCAAATCAGCATTTAGCAACTACTGCTTCTGAAATTAACATTGAAATTAGAAGATTCAAATTTATATTAGAAGAATACAGATCAAATTATGAGATTAAAAGTCAAATTAGAAGATTCAAATTCAAATTAGAAGATTTATAGTCAAACGAGCAGATTCAAAGTCATATTAGGAGATTCAAGGTCAAATTATAAAATTCAAAGTCAAATCTGAAGATTTAAAGTCAAAATAATGAAACTCAAAGTGAAATTGGAAGATTGAAAGTCAAATTAGAAAATTTAATGTCAAATTAGAAGATTTACAGTCAAATGAGATGATTCAAAGTCATATGGAGATTAAAGGTCAAATTATGAGATTCAAAGTCAAATCAGAAGATTCTAACTCAAATCAGAATATAGCAAATACTGCTTCTCAAATCAAAAGTCAATTTGAAAGATTCAATCTTAAAATAGTAGACTCACAGTCAACTTAGAAGATTTGGCTTCAAAATAGTAAACTTAAAGTCAAATTAGAAAATTTTAACTCAAATTAAAGTACTCAGTTATATTAAAAAATTAGAAGTCAATTTAAAGGATTTAAAGTCAAATCAGAAAATTCAAACTTAACTAAGAATTTCGCAAAAACTCATTCTTAATTTAAAGTCAACTTATAAGATTAAAAGTTAAATTACTAGACTCAAGGTCGAATTACAAGATTTAAGGTCAAATTAGAGGATTCAAACTCAAATTAGAAGATTCGGATTAAATTAGGAGATTCAAGGTCAAATCAGAAGATTCAAACACAAATCAAAATATAGCAAATGCTGCTTCTCAAATCAATAGTCAAATTAAAAGATGCAAAGTAGTTAAAAATATATT
The DNA here is from genome assembly GCA_010014905.2 of Druon quercuslanigerum. Classification (NCBI taxonomy): domain Eukaryota; kingdom Metazoa; phylum Arthropoda; class Insecta; order Hymenoptera; family Cynipidae; genus Druon; species Druon quercuslanigerum. The sequence continues at coordinate 20,281 of JAAAKG020148254.1, forward strand.
TCGTTCGTTGCAAATTTTTACTATTTTGTTCAAAATTCAAATTTTTCTAAAAAATCTATCTTTATGGCTTCGGACTTTCCTTCCCCCCTTTGTTTTTACTACTCCACTTACTTCTTCTGCATTAATTTATATATCACTGTATTTTAGTATATAAAATAACATCAATACATTTGATCGACAATTAAGGAGATTTAAAAATGACGGAATTGTTTAAAATTTATTTGATTGTTTTCAGGTTTTACTATTTTGTTAAAAATCCGTTTGTTTTTGTTAAAATTTATTCCTCTATGTTGAAAATTTAACTATTAAGTTGAAAACTTCTTTATTAGGTTGAAAAATGGTCTTTTTCGTTATAAACTTAAATTTTTGTTAAAAGTTTAACTGTTTTATTAAAAATCCATCAGTATCTAGGTTGAAAATTCTCTGTCTTTTTATTTGAACGGTACTTTTAAAAATCAAAATTCAATTTAGAAAACAAATATGAAGCAATTCGATAGAAAACGTAGAAAATCTAGGATTGGTTTATCAATTTTTTTCGTTAATTGTTACAAAAATATTATAAATAATTAAAAAATAATTCTCAAACAATTAGCTGTCTCGAAAGATCTAGAAACTAGGAACTGCAGCTGCCTGCAGTTCGAATCCTCAGGGTTGCGAATTTTTAAGTTATCAAAATTAAATTGCACAAATAAAATTTTTCTTTTTATATTAATGTCTGAAGTTTTCCGTAACTATTCGTAAAAAATTTAAAGTGCTTTTAAAAAAATAAGAACGCTAACATCGGAAATTGTCAGTACGACTAGCGCGAGCAGTAATAAAAATCACTCCTGACTTTAAAATGTGATGAATACACCAAGCTTTTAATATCTTTAATTTGAGCCCACAAAACTTGAAAAATCTTAACGGGTTCTGGAGAGACGGCTAAGAATATCTTAGTCTCAAATGTCAAATTTTAGTCGGCAATCACCGCTGCGCTCTCGACCATTTCCGCTGCGCTGTTGGTGATCACCGATGCGCTGTCGGCTGCAAGACCGGTCAGGATCGCTGCGCGCAGACACGCATGGACATTTTTAGTCGTATCTCGAAAACCCGTAAAGATTTTTCAAGTTTGATTGTCCCAGATTAAAAGTAACACTTTAAAGATGGGGGGTTATTAATTTATGATTTTTGCTACCACTTTTCAATGTTTGGCCAGGAGTAGAAGTCGAGATACAAAATTCGAAATTTTCTTGTATTCTTTTAAAATAATTTCTCACGTGGTCTATTCTCTTTAAATAGTCAAAAATATCTCTACTAGTATTCATTCGAAGCAGTGTCTTTTGATACTATTTGCACTGGCCGTACCCACAATTTCCGACGGATGTATATATTTCTCATTGAAGTAAGATTCACTATTCCATTTTTTTTTCTTATCCGAGTCGCAGTTCCAAGTTCGTGACTTTTTTACGATAAAATTTTTTTCCGGGCGGATTGAAACGAAGTCACGTGAATGGAGAAGATGGAGGGAGGAAATTACGAGACAGTGTGGTCGAACCGGACTAAAAATACCGACGGTCCGTCGACCACAATCGAAAAACTATTGACCTAAATCACGTAGCTTCTGGTTGCGACAAAATATCTCAGTTTGTAGAGTGTATAAATATTTATAAAGTAGTGTTGGCAGATGGTGGCTTGCCTTTAGTAAAGGCAAAACTCAGCGAGCCACGCGCGCCTCGTCTGGCTCGTATACTTAATACACTTTCGCACGAGATTCGCTTTATATCCTCTCTTTATTTTATTTTTATTTTCATTTCTCCTTTGCTCTCCTCTCTGGCAGAGATGCATTTATTAATCTATTCCGAATTAAGCGCCAAGTGGATTCCCGCTCGGGAGTGATGTATGTGTTCCTTTCGGCCGACCACCAAAGGCGGCCATCTTTGTCTCAAGCCGGCCGCGGAAAAGGAGAAATTAATTATCCCGCATCGGGAATTATTTACTGAGCGCAAGTGTTGAGAAGCTGCACGATCGCTCTCTCATAAAATCGCGAATTTAAATCGCGTTCAAATTATTTACTGAGCGGAATTTCTTGGATAAAGTTATTTTGGAATAAGGATCAATAGGAGGCCACCTAGGTTTTGGAACATTTTTAGACCTCTACAAAAAAATTTTCAAAGCGTGGGACAAAATACGTTTATCGCTCTTCTGTATATTTTAGAGATTTGCATTCCCATATTCAAAATTATTTATGTGCCAAGGAAATTATTAAATGTAGACTTAAAACTAAGTGTCTATATTCTTTAGTAGTTAGCCACCCGTTTCGGCCTGTTAACCACAATTTTTTGTCATTTAAACTAACCTATCATGAAACTTTATAAAATAGGTAATTATTTATTTTCATATTAAAAATGTTTTAGTAAAAATGATAGATGATTTTTTCTTTAAGTATGCTAACATAATAATGAGATTATCTGAAATTTTTTTAATTTAAATAAACATGAACCACCAAATTAAAATGTTATATGGATTTAATATTTTTACAAATTAATGTTTAGGTTGTTTTAAAATAAGGATCTGATTCCTGTAACGTCAATCTTAAAACTTTTGTGAATCAAATGAAAAATATGCTCACTGGTTATCGTAACTATTTATAACTATTGAACTATTTGTTTTTTTTAAATTTACTTTTTGTTTAAAATGTATGTTTTTGGTTTGAAAATTCAACTGTTTGATTAAATATTTAACTCTTTTTTTGAAAATTCATCTCTTTTGCATAAAAGTTTAACTATTTGGTTTCCAAAGTAACTGTCCAGTCTAAAAAAATTTTTTTTCTCAATTTGCCTATTTGGTTGAAACATCATCTTCATTCATGGTCAAAAATAAACTTTTTTGTTGCAAATTCATCGTTTCGAGTTTGAAAGTCAACTGTTTTTTAAAAACATTTAGCTTTTTAGCTTCTTCTTGGTAGAAAATTAATATTTTTGTAGATTATTTGCCATTTCGGTTTGACTCAACAACTTTTTTATCAAACATTAAAATATTATTTTCGTTGAAACATCAATTTTTGCATTTTTTATTGAGAATGTATCTGATTTCATTTGGAATTTAAGTGCTTGTTAAAAAGATAAAAAATAAATTAATTTGGGTTATTGTTGAAGATTCTTCAGCTTAGTAAATATAAAAATTATTTTTTTCATTTTTCAATTATTGAAAAAAATTAAACTGTTTTATTAAAAAGTAATATTTTCGGTCAAAATTTTAACTATGTTTTTGAACATTTGTCTTTAAGGATAGAAAATTTTTCTTCTTCATCTCTTCTTTTTAAAATTCGTCTTTCTTGGTTGAAAACTTTACTATTGTCCAAAAAAATTCGTCTTTATGACTTTAAGTTTTGTGTTTTTTAGTGCAAATTCATGTATTTGTTGAAGGTTGAAAATTCAACTATTTGAATAAATATTTAACTCTTTTTTGTAAATGCATCTCTTTTGCATAAAAGTTCAACTATTTGGTTGCAAAAGTAACTGTCCAGTCTAAAATAAATTTTTTTCTCAATTTGCCTATTTGGTTGAAACATCATCTTTCATGGTTGAAAATGAACATTTTTGTTGCAAATTCATCATTTCAAAAAATTAAAATTTTCTTTTTGTAGTAACATCAATTTTTACATTTTGCATTGAGAATGGATCTGATTTAATTTGAAATTTAAGTGCTTGGTAGAAAGTTAAATTTTTTTAAAATTACTTTTTGTTATTGTTAAAGATTACACAGCTTATTAAATATTAAAATAAGTTTTTAAAACTTTAAATTATTCAAAAAATTCCAATATTTTGTTAAAAAATCATATCTTTGATCAAAATTTTAACTTTGTTTTTGAATGTTTGCCTTTAAGGATAGAAAATTTTTCTTCTGGGATTAAAAATGTCACTGTCTTCTCAAAAATTTATCTTCTTTGCTAGGAAATTCAACTATTTAGTTCAAAAATTTAACTATTTTGGTTTATTATTATTGTTTTAAGTTAATCTTCTTACGATGAAAATTTAAAAAATAAATTAGAAGGTCATCTCTTCTTTCTAAAATTCGTCATTCTCGGTTGAAAACTTCACTGTTGTCTAAAAAATTCGTCTTTTTGATTTTAAGTATCAACTATTGTTTTAAGAATACAACTTGTTATGGGTACAGTTTGGTCTTTTTTCAGTGAAAATTAAACTATTTGTTTAAAAATTTATCGTTTTATGTTGAAAATTCAACTGTTTAATTAAATATTTAACTCTTTTTTTGAAAATTCATCTCTTTTGCATAAAAGTTTAACTATTTGGTTGTCAAAGTAACTGTCTGGTCTAAAATAATGTTTTTTCTCAATTTGCCTATTTGGTTGAAACATCATCTTTCACGGTTGAGAATAAACTTTTTTGTTGCAAATTCATCAATTCGAGTTTGAAAGTCAACTGTTTTTTAAAAACATTCAGCTTTTTAGCTTTTTCTTGGTAGAAAATTAATATTTTTGTAGATTCTTTGCCATTTCGGTTTGACTCAACAATTTTTTTATCAAAAATTAAAATCTTCTTTTGGATGAAACATTAATTTTTACATTTTTTATTGAGAATGGATCTGATTTGATTTAAAATTTAAGTGCTGAGTAGAAAGTTAAATTTGTTAAAAATTAATTTCTGTTATTGTCTAAGATTATTCAGCTTAGTAAATATTAAAATAATTTTATTAAACTTTTAATTATTGAAAAAATTCAAATATTTTGTTAAAAAAGCATATTTTTGGTCAAAATTTTATCTTTCTTTTTAAACATTTGTCTTTAAGGATAGAATATTTTTCTTCTTGGATTAAAAACTTCACTGTCTTCTAAAAAATTCATTTATTTGGCTGGTTGATTATTATTTTTTTAAGTTCATCTTGATACGATGAAAATTAAAAAAATATATAAATTCATCTCTTCTTTCTAAAATTCGCCTTTCTCGGTTGAAAACTTCACTGTTGTGTAAAAAATTCGTCTTTATGACTTTAAGTATCAACTATTGAGTTAAAAATACAACTTTTTGTGGGCGGAGTTCGGTCTTTTTTAGTGAAATTTCAACTATTTGTTTAAAAATGTATAGTTTTATGTTGAAAATTCAACTGCTGCATTAAATATTTAACTCCTTTTTTGAAAATTCATCTATTTTGCATAAAAGTTTAACTATTTGGTTGCCAAAGTAACTGTCCGGTCTAAAAAAATTTTTTTCTCAATTTGCCTATTTGGGTGAAACATCTTCTTTCATGTTTAAAAATGAACTTTTTGTTACAAATTCATCCTTTCGAGTTTGAAAGTCAACTTTATTCTTTAAATGTTGAAAATAACCCCACCTTATCAACCAAAGAGGAAAGAAAAGTTTTACTCTTTCGAAAAAAGTGGGGATGTGAAACGTTGCAGGTAATCGCTCCAGCTGATTATACCAGACTGAAGTAAACTTTCCGTGAATTCTCCACGGAAAGTTTACCGCAGTTTTGTGTCAATATTTTCCAGTTTAAAGGGTCCTTCGAAAAGTAAATTACGTTATTTTCAAACTTTTTTTCAAATCCATGCTTTCTTCGTGAAAGTACGTTTTAGGTTGAAAATTCAACTGTTTGATTAAATATTAAACTCTTTTTTTTTTAAATTTATCTCTTTTGCATGAAAGTTAAACTATTTGGTTGCCAAAGTAACTGTCTGGTCTAAAATAAATTTTTTTCTCAATTTGCCTATTTGGTTGAAGCAAATTCAACCTTCCAAGTTTGAAAGTCAAATGTCTTTTTAGACGTTGCTGGTAATTTTTCTTTTAACGAAAACACTTTTTTTCTGGGTAAATCGTGAGCAGGAGTCCCACAGACACCCGCGGCCAATTCCGCCAAAGGTCGCCCGCTCGTGATTTATTCGCGAGGGGGTCTCGCGAGTTTCGCGAACGGACACATTTCATTTTTAATATCGCACGTGTGCGTTCTGGCAATATTTTTCATTTATTTTTTTTTAATTTGATTTTTTTAATTTTGTTCTTTCTTTTACCTGATCCATTTTCTTCTTCTGAAATGTTTTTTAATTTTTAGGCTTATTCTACTGAATGTTGGGTGGGACTGACTTTAAAGTTGAAATCTTTGGTTGTTAATGCAAGTGTTTTTTTAAAAGTCAATTTTTTTGTTTTAAAAATTGTTTTTTTTTTAGTTGAAGATTCCTTACTTTTGTTATAAAGGCTTCAAAAAAACATTTTTTTTTAAATATTGATTCTCTACAAAACGGTTTAATTTAAATGAAAATTAATGATTTTTCAAACAAATAATTCAATTTTCCCAGAATTGATATAATGTTTCAATTTTTAATTAAAAAACAGGTAAATTTATCGAAAAATACGATTTTAAAAGAAAATAATCGAGTTTTTAACTTTGTATTGTAATTGTATTGTAACTTTAATTCTACATTTTTCAAGCAAAAATGATGAATTTTTAACAAAATTCTTGATTACTCAACAAAATAAATAAATTTTTAATGAACTAATAAAATATTAATTTATGATAAAAGAATCAGTAAGAACTTACCAAACAAAATACGATTTTTCAGCAAAAGAGTCGATAAAAAAATGAAACTTTAACAATAAGAAAATTAGTTTTCAAGCTTAACGAAAAATGTAATTATTGTCTTTCAAGAAAAAAATTTAAGTTTGTATTAAAGATGCTGAATTTATTTAAAAAAGATGAATTTTCAAAAAAGCAGTCAATTTTTCAACCAAAAAACATTTTTCAGTCTCTAAGAATAAATGTTTCGACCAATGTATTGAATTTTGTAGCCGTACAAAAGAATGCGTAACAAAATATTTAATTCTTCAGTCAAAAAACATTTTTCACTCAAGAATTATGAAAAATGTCAAACTAATTTTTGGATTTTCATTAAAAAAAAAAACCTAATTTGAATCCCCAAAATATAAATTTTTAGCAAAAAGGTTCATTTTTAACCAAATAATTCATTTTCTATGAAAATAGTTACACGTTTACCAAAAACATAACTTGTTAACAAAATTGTTAAATTTTCAACAAAATAATTAAGTTTTCAACCAAATAAATTTAATTTTTAACTAAATAATATAATTGCTAACCAAAAAATATGAATTCTCAACAAAAAATATAACGGTACACTTTTTAATGAAAAAATAATTTTTTACATAAATATTTTGATTTTGTTAAGTTAAAAATTCATTAGAAATAAAAAATATAAATATATCTTCTACTAGAAAAATATATTTGGATCTAGTTACAAAAAATTAAACACAAAAAAAGCTTCAATACTTGCTAAAAAATACACTCATGTTAAAAGTAAAGCTTCTTTCAATATTGACGAGGTACACATATGATATTAAAAGTTTTTAATAAAAAATGAAATCCCCTTTTAATATTTATTTTTCCTAAAAAATCCTCTTTTTTATCTAAAATTGAACTGCGAAATCCTTGATATTTCTGTTAATATCTAGAAACTAGAGTGCTTGTAATTTTACAATGTAAAATTTTTAGTGTAATCTTTTCTCTCGTTTTCGCAATTTTTTCTGTCGAATTCTCTCACCATCATCGTGCTAATACCACTCTTTAGGCACAAATACGTATGCTTCACAAAAACCCTTCCAGATCCTCTTAACTCTTGTACAAGCTCGTTTGTCCGATTATAAAGTAACTCTGCTGAAGGGTGGAGTTGAAAAATAATCTTCACTAGTTCGACAATCCAATTTAGGCTTTCTTGTTCCATGAAGCTTAGGGCTGTCACAAAGTCGCTCAAGTCACTTTTAGTCACGTTTTTCCTCAAATTACTTTTAGTCGCTATCTTAAACTAAATTCACTATAGTAATCCCCTTTTAGGGTTTCATAGCCCCAGACTTTATCTATAAAAAAGCCGACGATGCTTCGTACCCTTACTGAGTCTACTCCATACCCTAGTCGAATTTATCTCTACCATAGCCAACTTTACGCCGTACACTACCCGACTTTACCCCCTTACCTTGAGTACCTTTATTCGTACCCTACCTAATTTAACCCAAACTATATCGAACTTTATCATACACCCACAGCCCACTTTACTTTGTACCCCAGCTAAGACCTTGTACCCTAGAAGACCTTACCCCTGTCTCTAAACGACTTTACCTAGTAAGCTTGAGGACCTTATTGACTACCTTAACAAACTTTACCCTCACCATTGCCAATTTTATCCTATGACCTAGCCCACTTTACTTCGTACCCCATCTACATTTATATTGCACTCAAGGCAAATTTATCCTTATCCTTTTTATACTTTATCCACAGCACAGTTACCTTTATTGTCTAACCCAGTCCACTTTACTTTGTACCTCTGCTAAATTTAATTTGGACCTTAGCCAACTTTACCCCGCACCCTACATGACTTTACCTTTTAACGTTGGCGACTTTACTCGGTAGCCTACCCATCTTCATTTAAAGCATAGATAACTTTATTCTATATCCCAGCCCACTTTACTTCGTACCCTATCTAAATTTATATTGTACCCAAGGAAAATTTATCCTTATCCTTTATATACTTTATCCACAGCATAGCTACCTTTATTTCCTAACCCAGTCCACTTTACTTTGCACCCCATCTAAATTTATATTTTACTTAAGCCAAATTTATCCTTATCCTTTATATACTTTATCCAAAGCATAGTTACCTTTATAGTCTAACCCAGCCCACTTTACTGTGTACCTCTGTTAAATTCAATTTGGACCATAGCCAACTATACCCCACACCCTTCACAACTTTACTTCGCAACCTTGGAGACTTTACTCGGTAGCCTATCTATCTTTATTTAAAGCATAGTTACCTTTATTTCCTAACCCAGCTTACTTTACTCCGTACCCCATCTACATTTATATTGTACCTGAGGCAAATTTATCCTTATCCTTTATATACTTTATCCACAGCATAGTTACCTTTATTTCCTAACCCTGTCCACTTTACTTCGGACCCCATCTACATTTATATTGTACTTAAGGCAAATTTATCGTTATTCTTTATATACTTTATCCACAGCATAGTTACCTTTATAGTCTAACCCTGTCCACTTTACTTTGTACCCCATCTAAATTTATATTGTACCCAAGGCAAATTTATCCTTATCCTTTATATACTTTATCCACAGCATAGTTACCTTTATTTTCTGTTCCAGCCCACTTTACTTCGTACCCCATCTACATTTTTATTGTACCCAAGGCAAATTTATCCTTATCCTATAAGTACTTTATCCACAGAATAGTTACCTTTATTTCCTAACCCAGTCCACTTTACTTTGTACCCCATCTAAATTTATATTGTACTCAAGGAAAATTTATCCTTATCCTTTATATACTTTATCCACAGCATAGTTACCTTTATTTCCTAACCCAGCCCACTTTACTTTGTACCTCTGATAAATTTAATTTGGACCATAGCCAACTATACCCCGCACCCTTTACAAATTTATTTCGCAACCTTGGCGACTTTACTCGGTAGCCTATTTATCTTTATTTCAAGCATAGAGAACTTTATTCGATTTCCCAGCCCATTTTACTTCGTACAACATCTACGTTTATATTGTACCTAAGGCAAATTTATCGTTATCCTTTATATACTTTATCCGCAGTATAGTTACCTTTATTCCCTAACCCAGTCCACTTTACTTTGTACCCTATCTAAATTTATATTGTACCTAAGGCAAATTTATCGTTATACTTTATATACTTTATCCGCAGTATAGTTACCTTTATTCCCTAACCCAGTCCACTTTACTTTGTACCCTATCTAAATTTATATTGTACCCAAGCCAAATTTATCCTTATCCTTCATATACTTTATCCACAGCATAGTTACCTTTATAGTCTAACCCAGTCCACTTTACTTTGTACCCCATCTGAATTTAAATTGTACCCAAGCCAAATTTATCCTTATTCTTTATATACTTTATCCACAGCATAGTTACCTTTATAGTCTAACCCAGTCCACTTTACTTTGTACTTCATCTGAATTTATATTGTACCCAAGGCAAATTTATCCTTATCCTATAAGTACTTTATCCACAGAATAGTTACCTTTATTTCCTAACCCAAACCACTTTACTTTGTACTTCTGCTAAATTTTATTTGGACCTTAGCCAACTTTACCCCGCGCCCTACATGACTTTACCTTTTAACCTTGGCGAGTTTACTCGGTAGCTTACCCGTCTTTATTTAAAGCATAGAGAACTTTATTCTATATCCCAGCCCACTTTACTTCCTACCCCAAATAAACTTACTGACACGATTATTACCTTTGTCCTTTACATCAGCCCATCATATTTCCCACCCCAGATAAATTTACGTTGAACCCTAGCCCACTTTACCCTGTAACCTATCTGACTTTAGCTTGCAACCTTTACGACTTTACTCCGTAGCCTACCGAACTTTACCCAAACCATAGCCAACTGCATTTTATATTCCAGCCCACTTTACTTCGTACCTCATCTAAATTTATCTTTTACCATAGCCGACAAAACCCCGTACACAATCCGACTTTAATTCGTTAACTTGAGTACCTTTCCTCGTACCCTACCTAATTTATCCCACTCCATAGTCAACGTTAATCTATAACCCAGCCCTCTTTAATTCGTACACTAGCTAAATTTACCTTATACATTACCTCGTAACCTTGAGGAACATTACCCCTTTTCTGCCTAACCTTATCCACATTAGAATCTAGTTTATTGTCTAATCCAGCCCACTTTAATTAGCACCTCTGCTGAATTTACTTTGTACCATGGCTGACATTACCCCGTACACTTTCTAAGTTTACCCACACCATAGCCAACTTTATCCTTTACACCCAGTACACTTTACTTTGTACCTCAGCTAAACTTGTCTTTTACCCTAGCCAACTTTATCCCTTACCCTACCCGATTTTACCTCTTAACCTTGGCGCCTTTACTCGATAGCCTACCTATCTTTATTTAAAGCATCAAGAATGTTATTCTATATCCGAGCCCACTTTACTTTGTTACCCAGCTAAATTTACCTTGTTCCCTAGCAGTCTTTACCCTTACCCTACCTTAGTTTACTAGGTTATAGCCAACTTCATCCTATACCCCAGCCCACTTTACTTTGTACCTCAGCTAAACTTACCTTTGACCCTAGCCAACTTTATCCCTTACACTACCCGACTTTACCTCGTAACTTTGAGATCTTGCACCGTGCCATACCTAACTTTACTTACACCATAGTAAACCTTATCCTCCAATCAGCCGACGTTACTTCGTACCTCAGCTAAATATATCCTAGCAGCCTAGCTAACTTTACTTGAAAACGTTTTTTTGTGGGTGCATGGAGCCTACTTTACCTTTCTTTTACTTGAACCTAAAAACCTTTAAATTTCTCTGCAACTCTACTAATTTTATAAAATTCTATCACTAAATTTTATTTGCTCCCATTAGGGATGTACACTACGTACAATCCATCTCAAAAGTTGCCTATCTTTAAAATGATTTATAAGTCGACAAAAAATATCTATTATTAATTTCTGTAAATCTTGATGAAGGCTTCTAAGAACACTTCAGAAAAAACTAATTCAGGTTCAAATTGTTTATTTAACAGCAGTTATTTAAAGGTTTTGATTTTTCTTTCTCTTTAGGGAAATGTTAATATCATTTGAATCGAGTTAAATCTCAATAAGTCTTTTCCTAATTACCTATAAAAAACAACTGAATAATTATTTTTTATATATTGCCCCCAGTCTAGTTTATAGCAGAAATTTTTTTTAAACTGTTTTGTAAATTTTATTCAGAATCTTTAATATTATTTAAATCGAGTTAAATCTCAATAAGTCTTTTTCCAATTACCTATAAAA
>JAAAKG020148255.1:0-10292 GCA_010014905.2 Druon quercuslanigerum
AGCGCTTCCCAAGCTTCCTTACCTATGCTTTTTATTATCTTATTTTGGAAATCTATTCGCACATCCGGTTTCTGTAGGTTCTCAATTGTGATTCGCGTTTGTTTTGTTTTTTTATTTTATGAATAACATATAATACGAATTTCTAGTGAAATTAATTCATGTTTATTTAACAAGTATACAAAAATTTGGAACATATTAAGTAACTGAAAAAGTCGAACTTATTTATTAAAACTATAAACATTTCAAATATACTTGCATTATAGTCAAATACATGTTAGCGAATGAATAAGATATAAAAAATTCTTTTTTTAATGGCAATTTAAAGATAAATGACTAGTTTTAACATAAATTTAACAAATTTTTCAACTTAAAAAATTATTATGAGATATTGTCAACACATTTAATTGAATCAGGTACAGTTCTGTTGGTCATTAATAGAATTTTATACATTTCCTTTGAAAATGTACAACTAAATGTTTTCACTCTAAACAAATGAAAGGTTTTAAAAACATAATTTTTCACATATTATATTTTACAACAACATCGGTTTTTGTTTACTTTAATAACTTTATTAATTATCCAAAAATACAGACTCTTAACAATAATTTCTAGAAACACAAGCCATTTTTCTCAGGCTTGGATAATACTGGAGAAGGCTCTCTCTCTCAAATTACAACTCGTCAAAGCAATTATTATTTTTAAAGTTAATAACATTTAAAAAAGTTATTTAACAATCATTTTTTATCTTTTTTGTCTAAAATTAGAAATTGAACTAACTATATCGTGTTTAAAAAACGGAAATGATGGAAGAGACTGTACTTCTTTCAACTTTTACATTATTATTGGCACGTTGACCCTGGGCTTTGGCTTGATTTCGAGGAATGGAATAATTTTGAAGAAAGCAAAAGGAGTGTCCGTATTTTAAATTAAGTCATATAAGAAGACCGGTTCATCAGGAACCTAGAAAAGTGATCTTTCGGGGAAAGGAACATTTCTGGGAGATTGGACCGCTCGTGAAGGCCATTCACTTTCCATTCTCAAAGAAAGTGCAATTTTTGTAGTTTGGAGGTCACTGTCTGACCCTCGCATTTTTTCCTCACCCGGTTTCTCAGGAAGCCTCTCATTAATCCAAAGAAGTCGATGACTCAAAGAAAAAAATCTTCTCATGTTTGCTTCCCGGTATTATTTAATCGCAGTTACTTGAAAGCACCATTACTATCACTTGGAATATGTGTGAAAAGCCATAAGATCACATCATAACTCTTGATTGAAAGTTTATACGACAATCGAAACATTGGACACCAATCAGTCTAGGGATAAAGTTACAAAAAGGAATAATCTCTTATATAACGTTTTCTCTATCAAATCATTTTTTAATTTTATAAATGCATGCAGCTTTCGAATTTTTGTGAATACTATAGATAGAAAAAAAAGTTTAAAAGGATTAAACTGAATTCAGTTCAATGATTAAGATTGTCTTTGGTATCTGCTTTAAACCAAGCTTTGATTTGGGGCTATACAAAAAAAAAAATTGAAAAATTGAAATATGAATATACATTTTTTCAAATGATCGAACAAATTTTAATTAGTGATTTTATTTTGCAAGTAAAACATATAAACTAGGACTTTACGCTTTCTCTCTCTTATTTTCATGATCAGGCACTTTTTAAAGAATTCCTTTTTTTCTCTGTTTTAAAGAAGTTTCCCCTTTTTGGCTATATTTCGTTTAAATGTAAATGGAATTAATAGAACCTGATAATAAATTTCAACTACTTTGTTTTGAAAATTAATATTCTTTTAATTTTTTGATTAAAAAAAAATTTATTCGACAATTTATTTTCTTACTGAAAATATAGCTAATACATTTTTGCCCGAAAATTGATAGTCTTTAGTTCTTTAGTTCTTTTTTCTTTTAATAGTTAAAGACTTTATTAAATATTCATTTCATTGGTATAAGGTTAACCTATGTTGTTAGGAATTCCCTTTTGTTTGTAGTTAAGAATTTACTTTTTTAGTTAAAAATATGAAAAATACCATTTTGTCCGAAAATTGATAGTCTTTAGTCTATCAGAGCTTCGTGTTGGTCACTTGATTAAAAAGACAGGCAAGAGAACGAAGATTTTATTTTAAGACGACTTTTTCTCTGAATGCACAAAATTTATAACGTCATTTTTGGTTGAAAATTGATAATTTTTAGTTGACAATTTTACTATTAAATTTTTCGTCAAGGATTCATCTTTTTGGTTAAAATCAACTGTTTTTTTCCGAATTTTTTTTCTGGTCCAAATGTATGTAAAGCACTTTATTTTTAGTTGAGCATTACTCTTTCTTTAATGAAAACTTAACTACTTGTTTAAAAGTAGAATTTGTTTGTTAAAAATTCATTTTTTTAAGACTTATTATTTGAGTTGTAACCTAAACTATGTTGTTAAAGATTGAAAAATTTTGCTACAAATTCAGATAATTTAAACAAGTTAATGTTTCTTTGTTTTTCTATTAATTAATTATTATTTATCAATTTTTGTTGAAATTCGACTACTTGGTTAAAAGTTGTATTTGTTAAAAATGCATTTTTTTTAAGATTTATTTAAGATATATTTAAGTTTAAATTGAGCTATTTTATTTGAGTTTGAATTATTTTGCCAAAAACTCAGCCACTTTTTTAAAAAATTCATCTTTTTCATAAAAAAATTATTTAGTTTTAAGGATTCGTCTTTTTGGATAGAAAATTCGTCCTTTTGGAATATAAATTCAACTGCCTTCTAAATAATTCGTCTTCTTGATACAAAAATTCAACTATTCGGTTCAAAATGCAACTGTTTTTGTTTGAGGTTCAATTTTTTTTAAAATTCGATCAATTGTTTCTAAGTTTATCTATTTCGGATAAAAATTCAACTATTTGCTTAAAAATTAGACGATTTTGGTAAGATTTGCCCCCTTCCCTTAAAAGTTAAACTGTTTGGTTGTAAATGCAACTTCTTGGTGGATAACTTTTTTTTTGTTTGGATATTTAAACTATTTTGTTGATAATTAATTCTTGTAGGTTTTAAATTAAAAACTTTTTTTGATCAAGTTCTTATTGGTTTTGTTGGTGTGACGATTTAACTTTATTTAAAAATAAAACTGTTCGTGGTGGAAGCTTAATTTTTTTTGTAAGTTAAACTATGTATTTATAAATGTAACTTCTTGGTTGATAATTATTTGTATTTTCTAAATTTAACTATTCGGTTAAAAATTCATCTTGTTGGCTTGAAGATTCAACTTTGTTAAAAAATTCAAATGTTTGGCTTAAAATGAAACTGTTTTTTGTTAAAGGTTTAATCTTTGTTTTTAAAAATTGAATCAATTAGTTGAACATTTATCTTCTTATTTTGAAAATTTAACAAATTTAACAAATTCAAGAAGAGAAAAACGTTAGTTTTCGAAAGCCCTAGAAGATTATTATGATAAATTTTTGAACTTCTTCGAAAAATCGAAAATTCAAATTTAGATGACAGAAAAAGTAATAAAAAATAAAACATTTTATTTTGGGGTCAAACTATGCAAGATAAGAAGAAAAATGTTAAAATAAAAATTATGCAGCCAAAAAAGATCTACAAATTTGTTATAAATCACTTATTGATAGGACGCATAGTTTTTATTTTATTCGTTAAAAACAACATTAACAATAACAAAATTTCAGAGCCATAGCAATTTCAAAATCCAAAAAAAGAAACGAAAATTAGGATTATCAACCAAACAACGCAAGATACGAAAAAAATTCAATTCGAAAAAATGGGTTTCTTTGCACACCCTACAAGATTGTCATAACGACTTTTTGAATTATTTTGAAAAATCGAAAATATAAATTTTTATTGCACAAAAAATAATGAAAAGTAAAAAATTTTGCAGTCAAAAAAGATCTACAAATATTCTATGGGCCACTTTTTGAATTAATAGATTTCTCAAGGTAGCTGCGAACAAAGATAAGTGAACAATAAAGAATAAATGATAAAGTCATGTTAACGGACAAAATTTGTATTTTATTTTGTAATATCTGAATAAGCAGTCTCGTGCCGAGGTAAAGAATTTAATATAATGAATTTTAAAATTATTCTGCAAAGTTAAAAATTTTTAAATAAAATTTTGTTTTTGCATAAACATTAATTACATGTTACACTTACATTGACAATGTGGCGTGAAGGCAGATTTTTTTTATTTTTGTACTCTAGGTAACAATTTTCAAGGGCTGAGGAAACAAAATTAAACTGGCACCAGGGTTTCAAACAGTTATTTTTCTATTTAGAAAAAAGTGATTTTTTTCTAGGAAAAATCTTTTGAGTACCTCGAAACGTTTTATTGATAGAATACATTAAGAAAATGGACGTGCCTTAGTAATCAAAACTGGAATAGCAGTCATTCCTCACAGCCTTTTTGGTATAATTACACGAATAAAACTGGTCGTTTTCTACATATGGCTAAAAAATTTTTTCAATACAAATTTTTTTTCAATATTATAGGGTATAGGCTATATAATAGGGTCTCTATAGGGGAAAATCATATTAAAACTAGCGCTTAATATTATTATTTAACTATTAGTCATGTTTCCATGAGATCAATTATTTTATGATTAGCATGTAATTAGCAATAGTGTCCTCATTATTTTGCACCTTTTTGATTGATTTCTGATCCCTTTCGTCATGTTTCTGCTTCAAGTTGATGTTATTAACTAATAATTGTAAGTGGCGCCATATGATCTCTTAGCGATTAATTATTTTATTGCGAGATGTGCAAAACTCGCGAAGAATTTTTCCTCGTAATGGTTTTTTGTGTTATATGTAAATTGATAGTAATCAAATCACAAGTGACTGCGCCTTTTGAGAATCATGCAGAGAGCTGATTAATTGGCTGACTAGAGATAAATACTTACTTAAGCACAATATGTGATTATTTATGCTGATCGGTATTTTTCCAGAGTAAAGTTTATAAAAATATTTATATTATTAGAGAAACCTATATTTTATATTTTTATATGTGCAAACCACCATTGTCAAGGTTGAAGAAATGTTTGATATAGAATTGCGTTTGAGGAAGGTTTAGAAACAATTAAAGGTATCATTCCTGTTAATAAGATCAATACTTATTCCGGGGTGTGATCGTCATTTATTCACTAATGTAGATTGTGTAGTAAATATAATACCAGAAAATAAGAGCAAAGATAGAAACATAATATTTTTATTTTAAAGAAATGTAGTTTCTATTGTAATGCGTTTAGAAGATCTTAAATAATATTTTAGCAAATCATTGGAATGAGCAATCTTTATTCGAATCCTAATCCGAGATTCTAATTTTAACTTTCGTTCATGAATGTTAGTGTACTTTCTTATAACTAAAGATTTTTAAATAGAGAATGATGATTTTATATTCTTTTAATATTTTATTTGGTAAATTCAAACAATAAGTTAACGAATCTTACGCTCTTCCAAAAAATTATACTCCATAAATTTAGCTAAAAAATAAAAAAGTTTTTAATAAAAATTAAAATAATAAATATCCACATTTTTTGAATCTGAAATTTTTTTTAACCATGTGTCTCATCGGCTCACAGTTTAGGATGAGTAGTCAAATAGTCCCGATATCTTCGTATGAACAGTCTTCCAGCTCCACCAATTTTTCAGAACAACTAGACGCCGCTTTTTTTAAATTAAATAAATTTATTGGAAGTTGGTGCAATTTTTAAAATTTATAATAATTCCTTTTCGATAACAAATTTTGCATACTACGTTTATAATATTAAACCTTTGAAACACTTACAACCTATTTACATTAATGCTCATATATTTAGGTACCATTAATAAATAATTAAATGCACAAATTAATTTAATTAAAATAACTATTTAGTCATAACTTACATAAAGTCCATAAACTAAGTTAAAAATCTAAGGGAGGAGGGGATTACCTTTTTGAAGAATATTTTTGTTTTTTATGTTTTCAAGAAATGAAACCCTTTCCCCAATTCTAGTTCAAATTTTTGCTTTGTTTAAAAATTCTACTACTTTATTAAAAGTTTATTTATTTTGTTGAGCATGGAAATATTTTAAGAAAAACACACCTTTTTTAGTAGAAAATTCAGCAACTTGGTTAAAAGTTGTACTAGCATGTTAAAATTTTATCTTTTTGGTTGAAGATTCATCTCTTTTATCAATTCAACTGTATGGTTAACAATTATAATTTTTATTTAAAAAACTAAATACTTGATGGAAATTAAAGTTTTTTGTTAAAAATCCATAGTGCCGGTTTTAAAAATGCAAGTTTTTTTGTGGAACATTATTATGTTATATTATGTTAAAAATTCGTCTTTTTCAGTAGAAAATTCACTAGAGAAGAATTCAATTTCTTGTGCTTAAAAATTGGAATTCTAAACTGAAAATCTAACTATTCCATTTTTGATTGAAAAGTTCTTTCCAAGTTAAAAATTCGAATATTTTGTTAAAAAATTAAAGTATGTTATTAAAAATTTAACTGATTATTAAACAAATTAGCTGCTTGGTGGAAATGAATTTTCTTGTTAAAAATTGAGCTTTTTTGTGTAAAATTCATATCTTTTATTGAAAATCCGTTTTTTGGCTAGAAAATTTGTATTTGCTGCTTAAAATTTTTCTTTTCCGCCTTCAGTTGAAAAATTATTGTTTTATTATTTGAAAATTTAACTATTGTTTAAGAAAACTTAACTATTTATTTAAAAATTATACCATTATTTAAAAAAAATTAATACTTTGTAGAAAGTTCACTCTTTCATTGAAAATTCATTATACGTCGGGTGGAAAATTAAAATATTATGAGCAAACTTTATATATTTTGTTAAAAAGTTTTTTTTTGTGCCGAAAATAATAAATCTGCTTTAAAAAATTATCATTTTAGTTAAAGATTTAACTGTTTTCTTAAAATTCTCTTTTTTTAAAATAATTTTTAAAATTGAAAATGTAACTATTTCATTTTTGGTTAATAACTATCAACATACTACAACAACATACTACGACAATTTGTTAACAGTGAATATGTTTAATTGTGTATAACAAATATATTAAACAAATGCTCCAAAGGAACGTTTATTAGTGAAAAATTTTGTTCTCATAAATACGTTTTATCTAAAACAAGTTAATACTCACATTTAATAAGGATTTTTTTGCTAATAATTATAGAAACAATTGATGCAAACAATTTATTAATGAAATATGCAACTGTTAACGTTTTTCACTTGAGTAAGTATTTTTTACTCAACCTTTTTTAATAATACCATAGCATTAATACTGCAAAAAAAGATCTATCGAAAATTTAGGTACTATTATTTTTAATAATAAATAGCATAAAAATGGCATAAATAAACATTTCTTTATGTAAAAAATATTTTTTCTCATTATGGCTTCCTAAAAGCTAGTTAATGCTAATATTTGATGCACATATTTCTGCCGAAAATTAAAAAGTGTAAACTGTGTAATCAGGCAATATCAACTACCATCATTTTTACAAATTAATAAATGTTAAATTTTACATAATTAATTAATGTTTTATGTACTTACAGCGAAAATTACGTTATAAAATTTTATTAATCATCCTTAATAACAATATTTTTCATGATAATTTTCCGAAAAATTGTAATTGTAGCAATTTTCATATTATTTATTATTATAATCACGTGATATCTTGTTAAAACATTATTATTAATCAGCTTTAAAATAATTTTAGAAGGAGATTCTATAGGAAAAATGAGTTTTTTTCCACTGTAATATGATTGTTTCATTCATTTAGCTGTAAGTTTTTTATTTTCGACTTGAATTTGAATTGTTAAGGGCACTATTTATTGTTTATGACAATAAAGATTGATGACAAAGAAAACAATTTGAAAGCTTAATTTTGCACTAGTTATTTGACTTTATTTTCGGTTTAAATTGTATTCAAGTGATGCTAAAATTAACATTATGTGTAACTATAATTATAAATAATTAAATAGCGTCGACATATTTGCGTAATAATTGTTGAATAACGCTCAGATTGTTCCATCATTATATTCCAGGAATATTTTTCGAAAAAAGGTATTTTCATCCCATTAATAGGTAAAGACCTTCTTTTGATAAAACGGTTTATTAAGCGGTCCTGATTAAAATAACCAATTCTCTAAAAATGATTAGGCTGTGTAACGCATTTTAGAACAAAACCTTCAGCAGTAAAATTAAAATTCTGAGAAAGTTAAAAAAGCCTATTTAGAATAAATGCCGAGTTACGACTCATCGAAGACAACCAATTTTTTGCATCTATACTTTAGAACCTATTATTATCATTTCGGTTATTTCTAAAAAGAAAAAAAAACGAAACAATGATCCAGTTCCAATAGGTGACCAGTTCTGCCCTCCCAAAGTTTACCATTTTCGACCTATTTTGCAGGGAAAATTACTCGTCTTTCAGAATTCTGCGTTTGTGGGGAAAACTAAGTAAATGATGCCATAGAAAAAGTCGTAATGCACCAACTATTGCATAAATATAAAAAAATATTCTAGCATTCATAGGCCAAGAGATGTGACTCTTAAAAAAATATTTTTCTGCTATTTTCAGCTAAAAAAGCTTATTTCATACATATTCTTTGGATAAGTGGCAACAGGATAAATTTGATGTGCTAAATTTGTCGTAAAATAAAAAAAGGATGCAACTTTGACACTTCGTCGTCGGGAAGCTCTAAATGTACTGGAAAATATACTGTGACTGTACTCAAGGATTTTAGTGGCATATGAGATGGATCTTCAATTTATTAAAAACACACTTTTTTCTTATTTATCATTTTTAAAAAACCGCTTTTGTAAGCATTGTATAAATAATGCTCTTTACACAATCGATTTTCTGCATTATGTGTTTTCTTTGTGAAGATTACTTCCAGAATATCTGTTTTAGGAAGAGAATGAAGAAAAAATTATAAATCAAATGTTTGTACATTGTTAATTTATTATTTATATATTTATACTAATCCTTACCAAGAAAATAATTAATTTTCATTGTTAATAATGAAATAATATGTACGCAAATTAATGAATTATGCAATTCATCAAAAAAATAATTAAATAATTGAATAATTGATTAAATTATTGACTAACAAATTGCGGGTGAACTTCCGAAAAGGGTATATTTCCGATTTTCTTCGGGCTCCGTATACTTATGTAATTTGACGCGCCCATTACGAATATGATAGTAAAAATTGACGCAAATTAGATTTTCAATGGTTAAAACCATAAAAATCATGTTTTTTTCGAATGTCTCAGCTAATATGCAAAATTCAAAAAAAAATTTTAACTAAAAGTTGCAGATCTCATCAAAATGCACACTTTTTGTTGCAAGCATTTATTTATAGGAATGATAGTTTTTCAAAAAATCAGTGGTGTGAAAAACCATGGTTTGTGGGTTTTTTTAAAAATATTAACAGAAAAAAATCTTTAAACAAAAAATGTGTATTTCGATATGATCTACAACTTTTCGTTCAAAATTTTTTTAATACATTTTGCATATCAGCTGAGATAAACCCAAAAAACCAGGATGTCTATGGTTTTTTGATGATTCGATCATGAAAATCCAATTTGCGAAAATTTCCAATATCATATTTTTTGAAATTTTGTATATTACCTGAGATAAACGCAAAAAACCATGGTTTTTATGGGTTCTTATGGTTTTTTTATGGTTTTACTATGAAAATCGGATTTCCGCCAATTAATACTTATGGTATAAAGACGCTGTAAAACGTTTTCCAGCTCGCCTTGGTCACAAAAGAGTAATCGGTCACGTTTCGAACACCTTTTCCAACTCGCCCTTAAAAAAAGTGCCAAGGACTGATCACATAAGTAGCCGGAAATCGATATATCTCAAATTTTCTTGGAAATTGTCACTCGTAGAAAAAGATTCATTCATCAAAAAATGTGTATTTTACTTCGATCTACAACTTTTGTCTGGAATATTTTTCAAAATGTTGCATATTAGCGTAGATAAACGCAAAAAGCCATAATTTTTATGGTTTTTTCATCTTTTTTATATAAAAATCAAATTTGCGTCAATTTACACTTCATATTCGTAATCAACGCTTCAAAATACATAAGTATATGCAACGTTTTTTGAAGTTTTGCATAATACTTAACCCTACAAGTCCACACTGGGGGCCATTGGACCCCAGCGCATTTACATTTAAGTGTCCCTTCCAGCAAAAGGTCGATACAGATGTCTCGACCCAACGTAAATTCCTTTTAGGTATCTGAGGACAGGTCACGTAGATTAGCGTC
>JAAAKG020148256.1:0-10292 GCA_010014905.2 Druon quercuslanigerum
AACGGTTGACCTCTTTGGACTACTCCCACCCATATTTTCGGGCTATAAATGTAGCGCGTTGGCCCAGCGCAAACCAGTTTTCTCTTGTCTTGGTCACTAATCTGTGTGAATTACAAATAAAGTAAAGTCGAGTACCACTTAGGTAACTCGAATAGTTTTTAAAAAACATATTTGTATATTATTCGGCGTAACAGAATATTTTCGAATATATTTTATTTCTTATTTTCACCTGATTTTTAAAATATTATAAATAAAAATTGCAGAAATTTATTTATATTGAAACACAAATTAGAAATACCATTTAACGTCTAATAATCTTGGTCTTCGAAAAATTTGTTTAATTTTTTCACATTGCAATATGAGTATTTTTTATTTGTTCCTTGTTGTCTAAATTTGGACGTTGTATTCTTGTTTTTTCAGGTTTTTGGATTAATATTATAAATGCTATAATTCTAAACCTTTTCTTTGATCGAGAAAGAACATTAAAATAAATTGTTTGGCTTTTTGAGCACTATAAAAAGCCGTGAATAAAATTTTTAAATCGAAAAAAATGGTCTCAACCATTTTGAAACTGTTTAAACTTTTTCAATTTTTATTTAAAATAGCTGCTTAATGAACAAATGGCATGGCTAAAATTTAATTTTCAGATTCAGGTTTTTTTTTTGAATAGTTAGTTAACATTTTATCTTTTTAATTAAAATAGCATTTAGTTTTGAATTCGCAATTCAAAAATCTTACACTTTAGAAATTTTCCATTTTAATTTATAATTTTTAAACTTACATTTAAATTTAAAGATATTTAAATTAAGTTTTAAAGACTCCAAAAATTAAAAATTAGAAGCGTTCGATACCGAACATTCTAGATAAAGAAAGTTTTAGTTGATCAACTGTGAATATAAATTAATTATTGGTTTTTTAAATTGAAATGTACTTAGAGATATAAAAGGTATATAATAATTGATTTGAGTCTAAAATATGCTATTTTTAAACGATTCAATTCGAAATTCTTTAATTGAGAAAAAGAACAAATACTTCATATTTATAAATATCTGACTGTTCATGTGAAATCATTAATTATCAACTAAATATTCAAAACTGAAAAAAAATTGTTAAGCGCTACCATTTGAATTGTTCTATTTAAAGAAAATTTAATTCTGTTGCTCAAATTGTTGAGTATTCGTGTGTAAATAACAACTAAACGCCTATTATAAAAAAAGAAAATGATAAGGTTAAAAAGATATTTAGAAGTTTTGAAAAGATTCAAAATTAATTAAAAATTTAAAATAGCCAACATCCTTATTTAAAAAAAAAAGATTTTGACAGATTTCGAACAAAAAATTGAGAAGTTTTTTAAGAATTTTGAAAGACTTTAGAAGAATAAAAAACATTTTCTTGGAAAATTAAAAATGATTATTTATTTTGAAAAATTATTTTAAGAGCAAATTTAAAAAGATGAAATATTAATTTTCAGCCTAGTATAAACATCTCTAATATAAATTTAGGTAAAAAAAGCACACTTAATGAGCAATAAAAATTTATTTAAAAAAGAACTGTTTATATATTGATTAAAAATGAAAATATATATTTGTGATCTATAATAAGCTTCCTTAATAGAAATTTTATTTAAAAATGCTGAAAAATCCACATTTGATGGGTAATCGAAATTTATTTTTTAAAATAATTATTTTTTATTTATTTATTTCAATTAGTTTATTATTATTAATTTTATAATTAAATAATTTATTTATATATAAATAATAATTGATTAATTGACTGAAAAACTTATGTGTTACACTTTAAAAGATCATTACTCGTGACTCGGAGGGCTGTTGCAGATGAATGAGAAATTAAGGAACCAAGTGTTAATGAACTTTATTAAGTTTGAGTCAATACAATTATTATATCTCTGATCTCTCTAACTGAAATCGAATAACCCTATCCTGTTTTGGGATTATTTGATATTGAAGAAACACCCTTGGTGACGTGTCGATTTTCGTAGACGGTAATGCATGAAAAAAGAGATTTCTTATGCTGCTCTGCCTCGAGGGAAAATTTATTATAAACTTCCTGATAACACATTCTCGCAATCTGAAAAAATCTTATTACTTATTTTTACAATCCAAGCAAAAATGCTTCGACTTGAGTTCGACTTGAGTTCGACTTGAGTTTGACTTGTTGATGTCTTGAGTTCGTCTTAAAGACATCGTTTTCTGACTGCGTCCCAAACCTTAGTCGAGACATAAGCCTTCGTTTTGCGTTTATGGTTACGGGAGGTAAGACAACGTTTGCTTGTCTCAAGACCAGCCTTATCTTGGCTAAGATGACCTTTATTTGTCAAACCTTTTTCGACTTATAAATGAAATTAAAACTGATGAATTAACATTATTTAATTATTGGATTAGTTATTTTTATTTTAAAAATTCAGGCTCTGTGGGTCTGAACGAGTATAGGCCTTAAAAATTTGCTTCAAAAGAATTACAATTGTAACTTTCTAGAATTATCTCCTAAACGTAAAAACAAACAATATTTTCGGTATCCTCATCAAACAAGCATAATATTCGTTTCGTAGTCATAGATAGGCGACTCAAGACATAAATATATATCTTAAACACATAGAAACTTGTCTCCAAGACATAAAAACTTCTCTCCAAGGCATAGAAACTTGTCTCCCAAACATATAAACTTGTCTCCAAGACATAGAAACTTGTATCCAAGACCTTAATTGTCCTAAAGTCTTAACTAAGACTTTAGGACATTTATTAATTATTAAATTAGTTATTTTAAATTAACAATTCAGATTCTGTGGGTCTTAACGAGTTTGTAACCCAAACTGTTATTAATACGTAAAAACAAACAATATTTTCGGTATCCTCGACAACCAAGCATAATACTCGTTTTTGAGTGATAAATTTGCGACCCAAGACATAAATATATGTCTTCAAGACATAGAAACTTGTCTCCAAGACATAAAAGCTTGTCTTCAAGGCATAGAACCTTGTCTTCCAAACATATACACTTGTCTAAAATACATAGAAAGTTGTCTCCACACCATAGAAACTTGTCTCCAAGACATAGAAACTTGTCTCCAAGACCTTAATTGTCCTAAAGTCCTAACTAAGACGAAGTTTACTTGCCTCAAGACGAGCCTTGTCTTGGCTGAGATGGTCAAACCATTTTCGACTTATAAATGAAATTAAAATTGATGAATTCAAATTTGTTAATTATTAAATTAGTTATTTTAAATTAACAATTCAGATTCTGTGGGTCTGAACGGGTTTGTAACCCAAACTGTTATTAATACGTAAAAACAAACAATATTTTCGGTATCCTCGACAAACAAGCATAATACTCGTTTTTGAGTGTTAAATATGCAACCCAAGACATAAATATATGTCTTCAAGACATAGAAACTTGTCTTCAAGGCATAGAAACTTGTCTTCCAAACATATACACTTGTCTAAAATACATAGAAACTTGTCTCCACACCATAGAAACTTGTCTCCAAGACATAGAAACTTGTCTTCAAGACCTTAATTGTCCTAAAGTCTTAACTAAGACGAAGTTTACTTGTCTCAAGACGAGCCTTGTCTTGGCTGAGATGGTCAAACCTTTTTCGACTTATAAATGAAATTAAAATTGATGAATTCAAATTGGTTAATTATTAAATTAGTTATTTTAAATTAACAATTCAGATTCTGTGGGTCTTAACGAGTTTGTAACCCAAACTGTTATTAATACGTAAAAACAAACAATATTTTCGGTATTCTCGACAAACAAGCATAATACTTGTTTTTGAGTGATAAATATGCGATCCAAGACATAAATATATGTCTTCAAGACATAGAAACTTGTCTCCAAGACATAGAAACTTGTCTCCAAGGCATAGAAAGTTGTCTCCCAAACATATACACTTGTCTAAAATACATAGAAACTTGTCACCACACCATAGAAACTTGTCTCCAAGACATAGAAACTAGTCTCCAAGACCTTAATTGTCCTAAAGTCTTAACTAAGACGAAGTTTACTTGTCTCAAGACGAGCCTTGTCTTGGCTGAGATGGTCAAACCTTTTTCGACTTATAAGTGAAATTAAAATTGATGCATTCAAATTTGTTAATTATTAAATTAGTTATTTTAAATTAACAATTCAGATTCTGTGAGTCTGCACGATTTTGTAACCCAAACTGTGATTAATACGTAAAAATAAACAATATTTTCGGTATCTTCGTTAACCAACCATAATACTCGTTTTGGAATGATGAATATGCGACCCAAGACATAAATATATGTCTTCAAGACATAGAAACTTGTCTCCAAGACATACGCACTTGTCTTCAAGACATAAAGTAAAGTCTGGCTCCGCCTAAAAACTGAGACATGCTCAACTCGACCTTTTAGACTTCAGCACGTCCTGCTTGGTGGCAATTCAAGTCGAAACCAAGTCGAAGAATTTTTACTCGGGAAACCCGTAAATTTTGGGGTAATCTAAAAAATGCAGAAAATCCGAGAATTTGGTTTGATTTTAATGTTAGTGCGGAAAGTGCATTTCATTTCCTTATAACTTATAATTTATTCATTCTTATGATAATGACAATGTATTAGTTTTTGTCTCATAAAACTAATTTTTTTCATCCTTACGCTTCTAGACCCTTTTGAAAATAATCGGTTCTGGTTTTAACTACAAAAAAATAATAATAAACAAAAAATTGGATTTTAAGGTCAAAATATGGACGATAAGCAAAAATATTAGTTCACAAAAATTATACATCCAGAAAAGAGCTGAAAAATTTATTCTTAATCATGTTTGGATGGATGCGTAGTTTTTGTTTTTAGCGCGAAAAATAATTTTAAAATAAGATCCATACATTTGACATTAAATATTTCTGGATATAACGCATAGTTTTTTTTATTTGCTAAAAATGACATATCAAATAAAAGAATTAAACTTTTTGAAAAATGACATATGGTACGAAAAAAGTCAAAACACAAAAGCTGTTCCACCAAAAAGAATATAAAAATTGTCCCTAATCATTTCCAGGTATAAGAAAAAGTTTTTTTTTTTAATCGTAAAAGATAAGATTAATGATAAAAATATTATTTTTCTGTGCAACGAAACAAGATAAATAAAATATGAGAAGGTACAAGTTATTCAAGCAAAAACAGATCTTCAAATTTTTGTATAAACTTTTGTTATAAACATAGATTGAAAATAAAAATAAAATAATTTTTTAGTCTTAATTGAATCTAAAAATTTACTTAAAACTACTTTATTCTAGGTTTTGTATTTTTTATTTAAATAAGAAAAAAAAATTGCAAATCAATAATGAAATTTATGAACACACGAAACTAATTACAATGAAATGTCAAAATTATTCTTCCGAATTGAAAATGTATCTTTTTAGTGGGGCCTTTGATTATTATAGTTAAATATTAATCGTTCCAATTAAACAGTTAAAACTTTGTTAAACATTTAACCATTATTTTAATAATATTTTTTTTAATTAAAAGGACCTCGCCCCAAAAGTACTGCAAATGGCTTTTTGAAAAAAATATGAATCCAACTCTCTTTTGTATTTTCGAACCTGCATTGCAAAAATTCGAAAGAATTTTGTTTATATTATTTCTAATAATTTGACTTCACTTGGAACTCACCTTAATACCTGTGAATACACTTGAACTGCTTTGAATTTACTTAAATTCATTTGAACTTAATTAAATTTCTCTAAATTTATTATTTAAATTTTTATTCTTTTAATTTATTTATTCACTTGAATTTCTTTGATTTTACTTGAATGCCTTTTAATTTAATTAAATTATATACTTTTTCAAATTCTACTTATTCTTTCTTATTTTTTCGAAAAGCTTGTTATGCTTCCACACTCTTCAAAATCAGTTTAAATTCTTTCACCTATCTTGGTATGTTTTAAGCTCTTTCAAATTAGTTTCAATTATTTTATCTTTCTCGTTTTTGCTGCAATTCTAAGAAGTTTTTGAATTTTCTGCATTTCAAGGAGTTCAAATATTGCAAAGAATTCCAAGGAATTCAGAAAAATTGAAAGAATTAAGGGATTTTTGAGAATTCAAAATATTAAGGGATTTCAGTATAATCAAGAAATTTACAGAATTCAGAATAAGAAGGAAATTCAAGTGGTTCAGAAAATTCAGAAGTTCAAGGACTTTCAGGAATTCAGAACAAGCAAGGAATTCATGGGATTTAAAGAATGCAGGGAATTGGTGATGATTTCCGGATTTCCATGAATTCAAAAATTCAGTGAATTGAAGGATTTCAGTGAATTTCAGAAATTCAGAATTCAAGAATTCAAGAATTTAAAGAATTCAAGGAATTCAGAGAATTAAAGAAATTTAGGGAATCCAGAGAATTAAGATAATTCAAGAAATTCAAGGGAATTTCAGGAACTCAAGAGATTCAAATAATTAAAATGATTAAAGGAATTCAACGAATTCAAGGAATTTAAGGAATTTAAGGAATTCTGGGAACTAATTAAATTTCGAAATTAATAGAATTAAGGGAATGCAAGGAATTCAAGAGATTAAGAGAATTCAAGGAATTCAGAGAAATAACAAAATTCAAGGAATGCTATTAAATGAGGGAACTTAAGGAAACTCAAGGAATTCAAGAAACTAAAAGGATTCCAGGAATTCAAGAAATTAATAGAATTTAAGTGATTCAGAGAATTCAAGTAATTCAGAGAATTCAAGTAATTCAGAGAATTCAGAAAAAAACACGATATTTCGGCCATTCGTGAAAATTGAGAAAATTCTAATAATCCAGAGAATTGAAGATATTTTGATCATTTATGAAATTAAGAAAATGTAGGGCATTTATGAAATTCAGGGAATTCAGAAAATGCGAGGAATTAAGAGAATTCAGATAATTTAGAGAATTCAGAGAATTCAGAAAATTTAGAGAATTCAATGAATTGAGAGAATTCAACAAATTAAGAGATTTTAAGAATTAAATATATAAATCAAGGATTTAAAAGTTTAATTTTTTTTTAGAATAAATGATAAATTATTTTTTCATACCTCAATTTCCGGGTCTGTACTCAAAGCATTTTCACGACATTTTTCGAATTCAGTAATTTTTTGCTTTTCAGAGGCATCCAGCTCATTATAATGTTTCCAACAATTTTCTACTCCTGCATTCTTTTTTTGAACTTTTTTAATTGCTGTCTATTGAGCATAAAGAAAAAACAATTACGAAAATTTTAGAATTTTTCAAATAAAATACTTTGTTTATTGCATTGTTATGTAAAATTATGTAAATTTAATATTTTTTATACTTCTTTTTTGTACAAAAGACAATTTTTAATATTCTTCCATTTTCAAGAGTTGAACATTTACTGTTAACAGAGAAGCAGATTCTGCTGTTAAAACTTTATGAAGTTTGAAATTGATGAAAATTACAGAAAATTGAAATCTCAGTTTTCCTTAATTTTGAAACAATTAAATTTTCAACTGGTGAAAGTCCAAATAAATTAAATAATTCAGAAAATAAAAAAATTAAATTTTAAAAGTTGGATATTACATTTTTTAAGTTTTCGATTTTCAACAGTTCAAATTTCTCTTATTGAAAATTCGAGAAAATTAAAAACATGAATTTTTAGCTGTTGAAAGTTATTTCTATTTATTTTATTACTATTTATTACTATTTATTACTATTATTTATTTTATTACTATTTGTATTTATTATTTATTTATTTGAATTTATTACTATTTGAAAATTCAGCTGATGAAAATCATATTTTCTTCAATTATGAAAAGTTGAAAATTCAATGATTGATAATTTTATTTTCAATTTTCTTTGGTTTTACACTGTCGTAAATTGAAGAAATATTAATTTTTTCATAGCAAAGCATTTTTTGAATAGCACAATCATTTAGGAACCGAAAATTATTTTCTTTAACTCACATCAGAAAGAACGTAAAAATCCGCCGTCATTCCCGTCAAATGTTCAACCATGTGGTGATGTAAATGGGTTAGCTGCTCCACGAATGTAAATGCGAAGATTGTCTGTAAAAATTAGAGTTAAGACTCTATTTTAATCGGATAAATTACCTTTTAATTAATTAATAATATTTATTAATTAATAATATTTATATAATATATATATATTATATATATTATATAAATTTACTTTTTAATTAATTTTCCACAACATTTTTAACACTAGTGCCGTATACAAAATTTTATTTTTTGTCTTGAATTTTCAAAATTTGAATTTTTAGTTTTGAATAGTTAAATTTTCTTAAATTTTCAATAGCTGAAAATTAAACGAAATTGAAATTGAAATTTAAAATTTATTTGAAATTCAGCTCATGAAAATAAATAAAAAATTACAAAATGTAACTGTTGACAATTCAATATTCTTCAATTTAAAATAAAAAGAAAACACAACTTTCGAAAATGGAACAAAATGAATAATTCAATCAATTGTCATCTTTTTGTGATTGAAGAAAATTAAAAATGGAATTTTCAACTGTTGAAAATCAAAGGAAATTAAAAATTGAATTTTGAGTATTTGGATTTTTGACAGGAGAATAGTTAACTGTTAAAAATTGAAGAAAATTGAAAATTTGATGAAGTTAGATTTTTCACCGATAAATTTTATACCTTCCTTAAACTTGTGAAAATTAAGGAAAATGGAAAATTGAAAATTTAGTTTTCAATTTTCTTCAGTTTTTAGTGGAAAATTCAATTTTTAATCCATCCCTTCTTAGCTATTTTTAATAATTGTCGTAAATTAAAACGCTAATATTTAAATATTAGAGACTTGACTTTTGAAATATTGAATAAAAACTGAAGAATGTTGAACAGCTGAAAATTAAAAATAATTGTAAATTTAATTTTCAATACTTTTTTGTTATCAATATTTCGAAATACGAGACAAAAAACAATTTTTTATTTGAAAAAAAGGGTTACAATACATAGCATTAAATGAAACATAATAATAATTCATATAAATGAATCTGCATAATTTTACAGTGTGTGTGTGTGTGTGTGTGTGTGTGTGTGTGTGTGTGTGTGTGTGTGTGTGTGTGTGTGTGTGTGTGTGTGTGTGAGTGTGTGTGTGTGTGTGTGTGTGTGTGTGTGTGTGTGTGTGTGTGTGTGTGTGTGTGTGTGTGTGTGTTGAAAGTGTAGAAAAATTTTTGATTTATTTCCAATATCTGTTTTGTCACAGAAAATATATTTAAAAAAAAGAAAGAGCCTGTTAAAAATAATTCTCTATATTGACTATTTATTACTTGTTCATAAATAAAAAGCCAGATAAAATAAAAAATTTTGCAAAAAAATTAGTCAAAGTAAGTCCTAAGCGCCTTTAAAAACGGGTTTCGAAGCTTAGAAATAACCTGCTCAAAAATTCTTTAAAAGTAAAAAATAAAACTTTAAGGGCGGTAAAGGGCTAAAGGACTGATAATGAATTCAAGTAATTCAATTGACAAATATTTGTTGAAAAAAGTGAAAAAAATATGTGGAAATAAGTTTTGAACAAAAATCTAAAAAAAATATTTAAAAAAGAAGATTGAAAACAAATTTGAATTAAAAAATTGTATAAAAAAAATTTAAAAAAAAATTTTTTTGAAAAAAATTTCACAAAAAAAAGATGAAATTTTTTTTAAATAAAAAAAAAAATTTATTTATAATTAGACAATGCCTTTCTCAAAAAAAAACTAAATTATTCTATTAAAACCTCCCTATCTCAAACTTTCCCTTTCCTAAGCCATCTACTTTGTCCCTAATTAGGAAAAACTACAACGGACGGACAGATCGAAATTAAAGGGCAAAAAGTATAAAATTTAAAATAAACCGCAACTTTCAAACAGTCCTTAAAAAGAATATTATTAAAAACAATAAATTATTTTAACAATTATGTTTTAACTCAAATAATTTATCATAGAACCGTCACACAGTGAAAAAAAACCTTTTTCATTGTTCATAAGCCTAATATCTCAAGATTAGCTGAACGGAATTGAATGAAATTTAGACTGAATACAGTTCACGCCATACCTAATAATAAAAAAATACAAGATCCAAATATATTTTTCAACACCGGAAAATCCATGAGAAATCGGTTACTTTTCGTATTTTATGAATAAACTGACTCAAACTTTTAGAAATTATTATAAATTTTTTTATATTAACACTTAAATTTCTTTATTATCATTAGCCAAACTAAAATCCAAAGGAAAACTGGTCCGATTTTTCATTTTCCTGGAAAATTCGATAAAACAAGAAAAAACGTGAATTTTCAGCTTTTTTATCTGGCAAAGC
>JAAAKG020148257.1:0-10291 GCA_010014905.2 Druon quercuslanigerum
GGGTTTTTACCCCATCAATGACGGACTGGGTTGCAGTCAAGTGCACGATGGGGGGACCTACAGCTTAAGGTGGGTTCTCAACCACCAGAACCTCGGTAAAGGTACATAGAAAAATTTTTAGAGGTACCGGCTCAGGGATCGAAACCCGGACCTCTCAGGTGAAGTCCAAGCGTCTAACCAACTGAGCCACCGAGGCTCTTTTATTACTATTATTATTATTATTATTATTATTATATCTCTTATTGTGAATTTATAGATCTTTTTTGTGTTTTCACCGAGATATGAATAGGAATATCGCTTGAGAAAAGTGACATTCTACTAAATTTTGGGATGACAAATAAACCTGCGAAAATTTAAGGTAATCCTAATACAATTACACAATGATAACAGAACTTATAATTAATAAACCGTTAAAAACTGTTAATGTTTTTTTTCACTAAAAAATTTGCCACACACATAAAATTTCTTTCTTAATTCTTTGAAATTTTTTTGTTTGAAAAAGTATAACATACCGTAAAATAAAACCAGAATCGTAAATATTTTATCGAGCGTCTCCAAATAATTCCTCTCGGGCGAATTTAAGCATTATGAAAAATGGTAATAAGAAAATCAGGACAAGCCTGAAACGATTTTCTCTTAGTGATTTTCCTACAATTTGCTTTCTATTATACCAAAATTCGTAAGTTCCCTTAATATTGTTGCAAAAAATTTAAAATCTCTCAAACATTCGTTAAAGCTACCTATAATTATTTGTAGTGATTTTTCTCTAATAAAGAGTAATAAAAACATTCTCGGTGATTTTTGTTTTTAAAACTCGCAATTTTCTTGGTTAAATATTAAAAGATGTTTAAACGACTCTTGAAAACATTTTGCAAAATTTCCTACAAGAAGATGCTTTGTGCTCTTATTTACAAGTAATTTCTTATCAAATAGCATAATTAAAAAATCTGCTAATATTATTTTTTTTGAAATGCCGATTTGTGGTTGAAATACCTGAAATGTTAGGCATGCGAATGTTTTCCTAAATTTTCTTCATTGTAACAACAAAGTTTAATATTTCTTTGCTATTTTTTGATGCCAGCGGTTAGATATGTTGTATCAAAAATCACAATTTGGCTTAAACATGGAATTCAAGCAAATTTTCTAGAATTCGCATTCAGTCCAAAATTTCAAGCGGATGATCTTTAACTTAGGCTTAATTAGGTACAGAATTTTCTTGAGCAACTCCAAAATGCAACTGAACAATGTTTTTATTTGCTGATCTAAAATTTCACCGCATGTTTGCATAAGAGTTCATTAAGTTTGTACCGTAAGGTATGTATAAAGAATCCTTTTTCAGTAACCTTTCCGACAAATTTTCCTTTAATATTAATTTACCAGATTTTAAAATGTTTCATTGTGATTTTTATTGATGGCGTTTCTCGTGGCAGACCTTTTTCTTTTTTTGAAAAACATCATTCACCTGAGAGATATACCTTCTGCCAACCGTTCTCTTCGTACTAGATACAGGTCTTCTCTTGCCAGGTACGTGGTTTCACCTGCCAGGTTTGCTTCATCTGATGGAAATGCATATGGACTTGAGCAACTTAAATTTATTTGACTTACTCCCAAAAAGAATTTGCACCGGCTTTTTTTAAACTTTGAAGGTACACTTTTCCTGCTAATAATTTAATTAAACCAGCTATCGGGCGTAATAAATTTCTGCCAATTCTAGCCCAAGAACTCATTGTACACATATGATCAACATTTGATGGTGACGTATTTGTAATATTGGAGAGTAGTGACATTCTTGCTGGATTATATAGTAATAACACTAAAAGACGAATAAAAATAAATCTCAAACGTGGCACAGTCACCCTTTGACTTCAGAAAAAATATACGAAACTCTAGTAGGTGAATTCCACTCAATTACAGTCAGTTTTAGAATAGAGCATGCAAATGACAACTGTTATGTGGTGATTGTGAATTCTCCTTTGTCAAAATTCCTTTGCCTGTAACGATCATATCCTCATTATGTATCAATTGTTATTATTTTTTATATTTTGTAAAGTAAGTAGCGTTAAACATTTATTATACGTTATTAAATATAAAATTGTATGTGAAATCTATGATGATAAACAATTATTATCATTGATATCATTTTTTGCTATTTAGTTATCATAATTATATCAAATTTAATCTTTTAAAATTAGTGGGCAAACATTGATTTCGCAACTATTGTTGATATTTAAGTATCACACAAATTGAAAAAAGTTCTTTGCTTTTTTTTGCTTGGCGAAGACACGCTGCCCCAAACTATTGATCAACTTTTACCCACTGGAAACGAATTAAATGGAATAGACGAATGACGTTTCTAATATTTTTTAAACGCATTTTAAATGGCTTAAATTCGTGAATAATTTATTTTATTTTCACAGAGGTATTATCTGGAATGCTTCTCAAAGAAAGGCACTTTCTTGAAAACTTTTTGATGACAAGTAAACCTACAAAATATCCTTTACCCATATGCCCCTATTCCCAATGTTTTCAAACAAAGATTTCTAGAAAGTATTTCATGATTTCATTTTTTATTTTAGTATTATTTTTGTGGGCTATTTTCCTTTTGAAACATGCAATGATAATTAAAATCCAGGTTCCACAAAAGCCCTTCCGGTTTTGTAATGCCTAGAACTGCTACAAATTCACTATTTTGTTTTTATATAAAAATATAATCAGGTTCGATTTTTCAGCTTTTGGAGTACTACTAACAACCATACATAGAATTTTTTTATTTTAAAATAAGTGGTCTAAAATAATTTTGAAAAGGCTCTAACTTTTAAAATTTTTATTCCAAAATGGCTAGCTAACGAACTTCACCTTTAATTTAAGACATTTAATAAATGTACAAAAGGTCAATCTAATCTGTCAATTTTTTCAAAATTCGTCGTGCTAAACCAAAAAAATCTGCAAACGACAGATATATTCACCAAAACCTGTTTCTCAGGATTAGAATTTATAAAGACTTGAACATTTGAAAAGGGGTGGGGGGGATGAAATGATATAAATTGTGAACTTAATAGAAATTAAAAATTTTTGTAAATTACTTTTTCATGGGACGCGTAGTTTTTGTTTTCTTAATAAAAAATATCGTAAAAAATAAAGAAATTTATATTTTTTTTTAAACGACAGAAGCTATGAAAAGATAAATTAACAATATTTGGTCATTAACAAAAGTGCTACAAATTTGCTTTTGATAATTTTCAGGAAGAATGCTCATTTTTCTTTTGAATCTTGAAAAATAAATACAAATATGTTATTATTCACTTTTTTAAAGAAGGCGTAGTTTTTGTTTTAAACGAAACAAATAAAATTAAAAATAAAAGAATCGAATTTTTGGCAGAATAACACAGGCTATGAAAGGCATTGATGGCAACAGTTGTTCAACCAAAAAGTCAACAAATTTGTTATAGACTTTTTTTGAATGAATATATTAAAACTAAAAAAATGAACTATTTGGAAAAAAGATACAAGCTTCAGAAATATTATATTAAATAACATTTTTTTGTGTAAGTTATATCTGCAAATTTGCAAAGCACCACTTTACACTAGGGTGAATATTTCTAGCGAATTGCAGTAAAGTGTGCGATAACAACATTTTTTTCGCTTTGTAATTGTTACTTTATTTTGCAACATCTAAATAAGCAATCCTACGTTGAAGGTACATAAAGAAAGCTAATATACGTATGATATAATAGTATACAATATAATGTAGAAAAGATCCCATTTTAACCAAATTGAATGCAAAACATGAAGATGCGTGATTAGACCGTTTTTGTTAAATCTAGAAGAGCTTTAACAAAAGAGTATTCACAATTACCAAATTGCAGTTGTCGATGCTTTGACCATTGTTTTAAAAAGTCTTTGGACTTTCAGATTGGAAGTCGGATCGAAATATCACAAGTTCCTTTATTTTTTTTATAGCAAATAAAATAAAGGTATAGGAAACTGAAAGTGAAGGCAACAAAAAATAATTTAAATAAAAAAATGTTCAAGCAGGCAGAAGCAGAAACGCAGCCGCAACGCTCTAACCCAGACACCTAAGAATTAACATCATTGTGTTGATTCGGTTTTTGGGTGTTGATACTAAGGTGTCCGACAGAGAGAGCGTTGTGGCTGCGTTTCTGTTTGTGCCTGCTGACAATTTCATTCAATTTCAATTTGTTTACCTCGATAAGGGTACTATATAAGTGCCGAAATGTTTATGATTGTGTTTAACGAATGTTTTTTTTTATTGTGATTCGATCATGATAAAAATAAAAATACGAAAGAAAGGAAAGAAAGGGCATTTGGTTGGTTGGTTACCTTCTAATTCTTCTTTCCTTTTTTATTTTTGTCCAGAAAGTAAGGGAAATTTTTTCTGTTCTTTTTCGGGCGAATTATTATTTTCAGATTGCAATGGGAACATTTTCTTATGGATTTTCCAAATTTTGTCCTTACATTTTTCGTTTTATTTTTAGGAACTCTGCTGATTAACTTGATTATTGGACACACGCGGAACTTTGATTCAAATTTATTGAAGAAAAACTTTCTCACAAGTACACCATGTCATAATTATTTTTTTTTTAACACTATTCAATTTTATTCATAGGCTTTAAATGACTTAGGTATTTGAAATTAAGTGGACTAATTGAATCACGTTTTTACTACTTTTAATAATTTTTAAACATTTCAAATTGTCCAATTATATTTGTGTTTTACAGATATATCATCTGATAGGCCCCCCAAAGAAAGGGACTTTCTGGCGAATTTCGGGATGACAGATGAACCTACGAATCATCAAGTTAAGCTAAGTACAAATAAATATTGTTAACAGAATTCCTAATTAATGAATTTTTTGCGACTATTAATAATCTCTGGAACTACATAATATTTTACATGCATGGAGCTTGGTTCCGAATGTTTAAAAGAAAATTTTTTTAAAGAGTATACCATACTATAATTCTATTTTCAATTTTAAGGAATATTTTTGTACAGTCTTTTACTTTTGAAGCATGCGATTCCATAGGAAATTTCTCTAGAATATAATATGAATCATAACTACTTTATAAGGGGCTTTTAACTAATTGAGGGGCCAGATCGTATAAGGGGGTATAGAATTTTTTCGTGCGAAATCATATAGAGTCCTGGAGGCTTTAAAACAAATTTTGGATTTAAAATTATTGAATGACATATCTGGGCGTGATATTTTATTCTGCATCTTTTTTCATTAAGACAAAAAGTTGTAACTTTTTTAGTTTTCGAAATAAAACGAAAAAAACGAAACTGAACACCTTTAACTTCCAGCGTTTCGTTTAGCGAGGGAATTTTGAGCAGGCAAGTACTTCTTGCGACAAAAATTCGAAGAAAGGTATAGTGAAGTTTTTTGGAAAGTTTCAGATCAAAATATTTAATAGTTTAGGAGTAGTTATGATTTTAGCTAACGTCAGCGCTAGAGTTTTGGAGCTTACTATTAACTCCGCTGTGCCATGTTCTCCCGCTAGAGAGTTTTTGCTTATAATATGATATTATAAAATTTTTTAGTGAATAACACTTTAACAAAAATAAGTTAATAAAATATTCATGAATTTTATTTAATTTTGAATTTATTTTCAAGTTTCTTTAGATTTAAATGTAGGATACTTTAATGTACACCCAATGTTTGCACCGACATTCGTCTTAAATCTATTTCAAAAATAAAACTGATCAGTTAGTCCTTAACTATGCTCTGGACAGTGCACATTAAATTAAATTTTAAGCTTAATAAAGTTGAATATCTCACGAAAACTTCAGCGTAGACGTTCACTAAAATCATAACTACTCCTAAAATATTAAATATTTTAATCTAAAACTTTCCAAAAAAGTTCATTATACCTTTCTTCGAATGTTTGTTGCGAGAAGTATTTGTCTGCTCAAAATTACCTTGCTGAACGAAACGTTGGAGGTTACAAGTCTTCGATTCGCGCCGAGCATCAGAAAAAAATTAATAATAATTTTTGAAAACAACGGTTTTAAATTCCAATCATATTGTCGATCGAAGAACATCCTAAAGCACATTCCCTAAAATTTTCATTAATTTGCAATTTTCATTAATATTAAATTTTCACTAGAAAATAATAAAGAAATATTTCTATATTCAGTGAGACAGCTACTTCTTATCTATTCTGGACAAAAAAATTAATTTTGAATGAAAGGGATGAATTGGCAACTATAATTATGAATCTTTAACCAAAAAATGACTTTCTAAGAAAATGGTTGACTTGCTACAAAGTAGATTTATTTTCACCCAAAGAAAGTAAATGCTGAACCAAAAGTTTTATTTTCAATATACTAAACAGAACAGATTTTAGTTTAACATTCAAATTAGCTCACAAAATAATTCTTCGCCAAAGAAATGAATTTACAACCAACAACTAGATTTTCGAAAAACAACTGCGATGCGCTTGAAATAAGATAAAACTAATTTGTTAAAAATCAAAAGGAAAGAAGGAGAATTCACAATCATCAAATTACAGGTACGATTATTTGGTCTTTAATAGGTCTTTAACATGTCTGGGCTAGGTCTAACCTTATCTAGACAAACTAGTCTGGAGAGTCAGTTCTGTACCAGGACTGGCACTGATCAGCGAGCCAAGATCCAAACAAAGTTTGAACTTTGATTTATAAAAAGCGGAGGATAGATTTATTCTTAAACGAAAATAATTATTTAAACAAAAACATGCGCTTTGAGTGAAATCACTTGTTAAATTCTAATGTGAACATGTAGTGAACTTATAGCTAAAAATGAAATTTCAAACCAGCGTTTCTTGTTTCATTTTTAAAGAAGAAGGCCATATTGCTTAGTATTGCAAAAGTGTAGCAAATAATCAGTTACAACCACAAGATGCTTTAGCGATTCACAAAATAAAGATTTCCCGGCTATGCCGCTTAAAGAATCTAATATTCAAAATAGTTCTACACCAGTTGGCGAGACTGAGATAACACCCCCTACTAAAACATACAAGCGTCAACTTTCTACATCTGATTCCAGCAACACCAGGATTGATAGAGATGAATTCAAGAAGAATGCAGAAAATGTACCTGAACCATAAAAAAATACCTAAAAAAGGAACATCTAGAGAAGACATTATTTTTCAAATGAATACAGCTAAAGAAATTTCTATCAAAGAGAATCAAAAGTGTTATTGCAACTTTTCTAGATGTTGAGGGTGCATTTAACAATGTTATTATTGACATACTTTTAGATAAGCTACTAGAGATTAGATGCTCATCAAATTTCCTTTGGTACATTAAATTCATCTCACATGAAAGATATATTCACACAAGTAGCAATGATAACCACAAGGCGGCGTTTTGAGTCCCTTGCTTCACTTAATTTATGTCTCGAAAATTGTCATGAACTTACCAAAAAATATATGTATTACTCAATTTGCTGGTGATATCTGCTTATATATCAAGTGTAAATCAACCACATGGGGTAAAAATAAAATGCAAAAAGCTTGTAACGTTATCGACAAAAATCTAAGTCAGGTAGGATTAAACTTAGCCCCTGAAAAAACT
This sequence comes from Druon quercuslanigerum, assembly GCA_010014905.2. Classification (NCBI taxonomy): domain Eukaryota; kingdom Metazoa; phylum Arthropoda; class Insecta; order Hymenoptera; family Cynipidae; genus Druon; species Druon quercuslanigerum. The sequence goes on from JAAAKG020148257.1 coordinate 7,576, forward strand.
GTGTTAGTGCAATTTCATAATGTAGGTATTAAACCGCGTAATATGGAAATAAAAATAAGAGATTGCACAGTAAAATTACCGAATGTTGCACGATTTTTGGAAATTTTTTTCGATTACAAATTGAAGTTTACTATACAACTAGATTGTGTCACACAAAAATGTACCAAAGCTCTGAGTTTAATTAGGTTTCTATGTGAATCCAAAAATTATATTAATAGCCGAATCCAAACTTTCAATTATAAAAGAGAGAATAAAATATTTATGCAACTGTTATTAAGCAAAAGTTGCATTTAACTCGCTGTCATTATGTAAGAAAAACATTGATAATTATTGCGAAATTCTCAAAGAAAAAAGTTATAATCAAAAATCGATATTTGACTTAGGTATTGAATCTTGCAATAACGCTATGAACAAAGTAGATCAAAAAGAAAACTATAATATTTTTCGATATAAGTACAAGATTTTACCAGTAAAATTTTTTAAAAATTATTTTTACAAAAGAACAGAAAATTCTGGCATTTATCGCAGAAATTGTTTTTAATAGTTACACAATGTGTCATTCAATTTACGAATCAGCTTCAACTTATTTTTGTATAATTGTAGTAGAAAGGCGTCTTTTCGTTTTCACGAATGATAAATCTATACTAAATGGGTATTGTTTTATAGACTATTTTTTTTTCGTTGGAATATTATAATTTCATAATAAGTCTTTTCACCTTACATTATTGTTAAAGCTTCTCAAGGAGGAATAATATGAAAACATACTTTTACTTTCAAACGAAAATTATCTCAGTTTCTCAAGGTGAAATAATTAAACGCGTGCACGAGTTTGTCTTATATAAAACGAATTATGCCATACGAATTCAAATCGTTGACCTCAACAAGCCCAAAAATTATAATCATATGTAATTTTTGCTCGGGAAGGGGAAAACGCAAATATCTCAGAGCAGTATTGATACGCGATTCATCAGAATATTCATTAATTACGCTGCTCTCAACATTCTGGGTCGATAAATTCTTCCTACATTTCGAAAACATGAGGAGCTTTTATGCTCTTCTCTTAACCCTGGACGTCATTGTTAATTATTTTGGTATGTACAGAATAAATCGATTTCATTTTTTATATAATATATTATTATTTAAATATGAATTTTTTGCAAATTAAACTAAGAATTTTACACAATAGCTTTTCTTTACTAAACTTTTCATAATTACAGGTTCCTTATTAATTGGAATTTAAAAGTTTAGATATATTTTAGAATGACTTGGAAAAATTTTATTCTAAAAATTTACTTAGGTATTCAAGTATTGTAGACGAATCTGGATGTAGAGTTTCTAGTTTTAGTGTTTGCGAACATGAAATCCGCGCTAATCTGGATTTAATTGCACGGTATTTAAATTGACATTAAATCCAGGTTTGACTGTACATATATTCAAAAGCATATTTTCATTTTTTTCTGCGTTGCGATATACTATCGGTAATCGGCGATTCAAACTTCGAAGACACAATTTTCCTGATAATACTTTATTATAAATAGTCGTGCGACATAATAAATTTGCGCTAATCTCAGTTCAAGAACAAATTGTTTTATTAACATTCGATGGTGAACATTTTGCAATAGTAGAGTAGTAATGGTCTTGCTGGATTATATGGTGGACACGGTCTAAGATGCACAAAAATTCCCTTATTAAAATATCTTCAGAGAAAAATTGTAATAGCTTTTCGATTTAACTATAATAATAATTCTTCTTTCGCAGATGAGTCTGTGGCACATAGTATAAGATTTGTATGTTCAAATAACATCCTTCTATTCAGTTAACTATTTATACAGATAAAATATCAAAAAATAGGTAATTAGCTCAAATGAAATATTTTATTTTTTTGAACTGAATGTAAGAAAAGTTAGTTCGCTTTTTTAACATGTGTTGACAATATGAATATATAATAAAGGAGATATTTCGGGTTTCAATCGTGTGCAAACCTACCTTTCAAGTAAGCTATGAGCGCTTGGATTTCTTTTTTTACCCTAACTAATGCACGTTTTACGCTTTTCTTCCCGCATCTTAAATCATTTATCTGCCTGACACTCATCCATTCCTCATACTCCATGAGCTTATGAACCTCTGATAATGTAGATATTTCGGGTTCCAGTCGTGTACAAAACTACGAATTTTGCCGACGTTTCGTGAACATTGCAGTTCACTTCTTCAGGGCTGACCTGAAACTAAGGTATCAGGTTATGCTGTTCATTATGATGCCTGTGATTGGCCAGAGCGCCCCACCATGGAGACAGGACGCACCTAATTAGCCAATGAAGTCTTATTTAAAAAATCCGGGAGGACGGAAAGCCAAATCGGATTGGTATGACAAACGTTGTCCCTATTGATGTTATTAGGGTGCTTTAGGATTTCGATTGCTTCTATATGTTTTTTTGGGAAAATATTGTGTGTTTTAGCGATGACGGTTGTTTTACCAAATAAAATGTTATGTCCTGTTTCGATATGATGTTCAGATAGTGCTGATTGCGTGAAATGTTTTAGTCTGACTTTACTCTCATGTTCCACAAGAACAAGGAATGTTATATACACCTGGATCACTGATAGGTGTCTTTTTGTCTTTAGGATTGCTTAGAATTTGTCCTATTTTCGCAGGTGGTTTAAATATGGTTTGGATGTTGTGTTTGTTGAGAATTCTTCCTATTTGTTCTGCGACACC
>JAAAKG020148258.1:0-10291 GCA_010014905.2 Druon quercuslanigerum
TCACCGCAAAACGTCTTTTTTGAGAGGAGCTCCCGGAGATCAGCTGTAGCTCCTTTCCAAATAAATATTTTTACTAACACTAAGTCTTCAAATACAGTTAAAAGATACCATAATATGTGTACAAATTTTTAGATTAATTAATTTAAAAGTTTTCTTAGAAAAAATTATGTAAAATTCGCTTTTTTTCGGCTTTCTAACTGTATATAACCCCTTAAAACATTGTGAACGTCACAAATAAACTTTACTTAAGACTTCACGTCTTCAATGAGGTTGACGAATGCAGTTATGTAATTCTCCTCAGAATATGTTTAAAGTGACAAGGTAATGAACGCTGTTTAATTTTTCTGTTATTTAAACAATTTAAAAAGGTAAATAAAGAAATTAAAAATTAAGGGAAAATAAAAAATAAAAATAAAATAGAAATAGCAAGAAGACAAATGAAACCATTATATAACCAAGTCTACGTCGTTCGTCTTGGGTCGAATTTAAAAATTTGTTTCCACGGTCAATGGAAAATGTTTAAGCTCACTGTGTTAAATCGAATTTAAAAAAATAAACATTTGATTTGAAGATATTTTGCGACCAGGCTCAGCTGCGAACTTCGAAGTTCCAAACATACCATTGGTTTAAGCTTAGTGCAAACAAATGCTGTTAATTGAAAACATAATGTTGGCAGTGTTTAAACTTACTTTAACATTTACTATGATATATTTATTTTTCAACTATCAATCATGGTACCAGTGGATAGTGTTTAGGCTACTCTTGAACTTGAGATGCATATGTGTTAATAATTTAATAATTTAAAAATCCGATTGGAAAGTAAATAAGGTCAATGCAATGCATAGCATTTAGTAGAGGGAAAAGTGACAAGTTGTTATAACCTTCTGACAAAAAAATCAAAATTATTTTAGAATTGCATTTTTTTAAGCTTCTGTTACAATTTTCCAAATAGCGCATAATGCAATGTTGTAAAGCATACTACAGTTGTCACCAGGATCAACGTGCACATAGTCAATATCGATATTATGGTACTACAATTGTGAAAAATAAAGGTAATACTTTTCCATATATCAGTCAATAAAGCACTGAAAATTGTGTTTTGGTGATACAAAGTTAGAAAAACGCGATTTGGATATTGTGTGGTGTTGACGCCTGGGATGAAGACCAGTATGTTTTCAACAACAAATTCGCTCTGTTCGAAGTTTGGGACATCTGGTTTTTGGAAGATTGTGATTAAGATATGAATCTGCGAGAAAAGAATATAATTGTCCATTAAAGATATTAAAAATACCTACAATTTGGTTGGTCGAACTTCGAGATTGGTTAATTTGTGTAATTGGAAATAATAAAAGCTTGCAAAATTGGCCACTTTCAAATTTCGGCAATAAAGAACGCATACCCTTCAAAATCTGTAAAATAATATTTGTGTAAGCTACAAGCTTGTGCAAAACATTTGTAGTACCTAAAACACTACTCCGATAATTTTTCGGAATGAAGTTGACCAAAAAGGGCTAAAAGTAGGAAAAGGCGTTTTCTTCACATAAACAAATAGAATAACTTCGTTAATTTTCATCTTAGAAATTCGCAGCTCCAATCCATCGACAGTTATTCGTTCTGCATGTGTAAAAAAATAATAAATTGCTCCGATAATTAGAAGAGATAATTTTGTAGCATAACAGTTAAGTGCGGTTAATTTATGAATAACGTGCGGCTCAGTGTCTGATGGTGAAGTGGGGGAAACAGCTTGTGGGTCGGATGCTTTCCCGTTATATTTTCCATTACCGCCTTCAAAATGTTTCAGCTGCAAAAATCTCGTGAATGAAGCAATATATGTGACGTACGCCGAAGAAAGGGGGCTTACTCTAAAACAATCGAAATACCGTGAAACACCTCCCACCACTCACTACTACATCTCCGCGTCTCATCTATACCCCGTCTATGAGCCCCGTCTACGACGTTGCTATGTGTGGGAGAATGTAGTGGTAAGTGGAGAGGGAAGATTTTGCGTCCATCGGGTCGACTTTGACCGCTCGCCCTGAAATGGGTCACTTTTCAGAGTAAGCCCCCTTTCTTCGGCGCACGTCACATATGATGATTTTTTTTGTTTAATTTGAGCTAACTTTTTTCGCTGATTAACAATCCTACATCCAAAGTTTGCAAATGATGCATCTAGTGCTTCAAATGTAAGGATATTTTTATTATTTTCGCTAATTGCACAGTTCCTGAAGTAATTTTTCCATTGAATGTGAACAGTCTTTCATCGTCTCAAAGTGTCTTGGATCATGTTTCAAAAAATGCGTGTAAAATAAACAGGGCTGCCGCAGACAAACGTACTTTAAAAAAGTGACACAAATGACTAATTGGAGCTAAAAAGTGACTATATTGAAACTAAAATTGTGATAGAAAGCTCAGTCAAAGCTTGAGATTAGTAAAACAGTTCAAGTAATATAATGACATACGAAATTAAGTTTAAAAATGATGAAATAATTGGCTGTTCGCAATTATTTTTTTTTTACGTTTTTTATGTCGCTTGGGGGCGGTGAGTGTAGCTGATCCAGGCAATATATACCCAACCAAAAATTTCGAGGGAAGTGCCAAATAGTGACCCTCGACTGACACTGATAATTCCTTTTATATGCATAAGACAAAAAATGAAGAACAAATAATTGCTGATAGCCAATTATTTAATAATTTTAAAACTTTCTTTCGTGTGTCATTGTATTATTTGATTTTTTTACTTATCTCAAGCTTTGCCTGAGTTTTATATCACAATTTGAAGCTGAGATAAGGTCATCCGCTATAATTAGCTCTATAAGCTACTATTATTTAAATTTTCTGATTTTTATGACACCTACATGTACAGTAAATGTCAAGGAATTCGCCTGATTTTTTCGCCTCGTTTCTACTGATTTTTCAACAAAATATAACAATTCAAATTTCATGGTCGTGAAATTGACGATGCTCATCGTGTTTTTGTGCCTTCGCCCAACTGTAACTTTGTTAATGATTAATATATGACGGTGTCATGAATAAAGAATCTGTTCGCAATAAAATTATATTCGCAGTGAAGTTTGTTACGTTCTTAAGCGATTTTGTTGATTGACTTATTCAAACTTAGTAAAGAGGTCAACATGTTTAAAACCTATAGTAGTATGGGCACAAACAAGCTTTAAAGTTGGACCTAATTAGTCAATGAGAAGTGAGCTTTAGCGACCACTTGTGCTCATACACTATCCAACGCTTGGGACACGTACAAGTCACTAAAGCTCGAGACTTGCTCCTCGTTGGTTGATTAGGCCCAACTTTGAAGTTTTCTTGTGCCCTACGTAAGCTTCACACAACTTTTTGCTGGAGGACTTTTTTGTTTATTTTTTTTGGACTATCACACATAGTACAAGGAGTTGCACAGGTGGTGGGACGCCCTGTCCATTACTTAGTTTTTCTTTTCTTTTTATAGATAACATCTAAAATATCATTATTTCTTTTCTCTACTGTCTTCAGGGTTTTATTAGTTTCTTCTCGTTTCGCTTTTGATTCTTTCGACAATTCTCTTACTGCTACACGCAGAGCCTGGGCGAGTTAAATTCCTTTCATGTTTTTTTTTCCCGACCCTTTTTTAATCTGATATTAGATTCTTCTAAGAGCTAGTTAGAATCTTTAAATTTATGTTCTTCTTTTTCCAAGCCTAGATACTTCAGCTTCATCTTTCCTTTTCGTTTCTGCTTCTAATTAATTTTCATAACTGTGACGGGCGCACCTTGCATAATCCAGAAGCATAATATTTGGCTTCTTTAATAGCTGTACAATCCGCAGATAGCATTTCTTCTCATGCAAGTTTTGACCCTGCTTGTTCGGAAGAAATTTAGGAAAATATCAAGCATAGCTTCCCAAAGAATGAGACTTCTTTCTACAACCTCTTGAATTGTAAGCCAACCCGATAAGTAGTGAAACGATTTTTGAAAAACTTTTTAAACAAAATATTTTGTCTAAACAAATAAGAAAATTTCATGACATTTTTTCAAATAAAAAAGCAAGAATAATTACTATAGGGGATTCCCAGAAAAACACAACAAAACTTTTGTTTTTGAAAGTTATATGATTTAGGAAATTGCAATAATACTAGTAGAAATACATATTTATTTCTAGTATAAATAACTGTGTGTAACTCCTATCAATGATTAGGTTCACAATTTCACTAGATACTGGTAAAGACAACATACAGACCACAAAAACATTATCATGCCACGATCAACTAAAACACATGAATGTAATTATGATTATGAGATGAAGTCTAAAAGGTTTCAAAACTCTAAAAATTACCTTTTCCTTTTAAAAAGAGACTTTAATTTCTTGAAAAGTGACAAAAAACTGACTTGAAAAATAGTGACTGCGTTGCAGCCCTGGAAATAAAAAATTGATTGTTTGTTAAACACTGACTGTACAAAAAGATGTGTATAAATGAAAAAATCATCCCGCTGCGCGGGCATATTCTCGTCGCGCGCTACTCACGCGGCTCGCAAGTTAGAGCGCGCCTAGTACAACCAACTGTTGGTTCTCGCGCTAGACGCTAGGTCATTGTATTTCCCCGACAATTGTGCACAGACTTGTTAAAATTGAAGGTCAAAGCATCGACAACTGTAATTTAGTAATTCTGAATCTAAACTAAATAAAAAATTTAATTTTTTGAAAAACGACACACGGTACGGCAAAAATGAAGACAAAAGTTATTCAACCAAAAAATATGCTGAATCTGCCATTGGTTTTGTTTTACGGTTCGCATCGGCCGAAGCCATAGTCCAGAGGACGAATTCTTCGGAAAATTGACCACGAAGCTCGTAACCCATTTCAGCCAGATCTTTAAGCTTGGGAGAAACCTGGATGTTGATGTTTCTCCAGGTCATTTTGTCAGGTTGGTCAGGTTGGTTTTAGTGTCACCTCACTTTCTTTGTTGCCGGCTTGTTCTGGGTGTGGTAGGGTAGGCAATCCGCTTACATAGCCTCTTTTTTGAAGTACTACTTCGACATGGTTTCGCAGACGTTGATGCGAAAAGTGCGATAGCTCTGGGTGTTCCTCGCACCACAGACCATGCAGTTGTGCCATGTAATTCTCTCGTTCAGAGGTTACTGGAACTTTACATTCCCGGCAATTATTTCTGTTGCACACTCGAAGCCTAACATAGTTCTTCTTGACTTCGAGAAGTGAACCATGTTCGTTATCGAATTTTCCGCAGCAGCTGACAAAAACATCGTAGCCAAGGAGAATGACAAGAAACAGAGGTATAACCTTATAAGGTAGTTGAGAGGATTTTACCCAGAATTATCATCGGCGCTCTTGAAGGTCCCAAGCTTTAGCTGGTTAATAGCCTGAAAAGCAATCATCTCTCCATCAGGTAAAGTCACAATCCGTGACTGTTGTTGTTTCTTTAATAATGATTTTAAATTTCAGTGGATGTGAATTTAATGTTCAAGTTTAGTTTTAAAATATTTAGGGCTAGTTTTAATGTACTATCAGTATTTGAATCAATTTGCTACACGCTTTCTATCCGACGAATGGAACCAGAAATTAAGTGCTCACAAACGGAAAGAAGTTTCAACCCGTCTTCTACCAGGTTTCTGTAAGCAGTCGAAAGTGCCTGATTATCCTTTATGTTACCCGGCATCTAATTGAGATGTAAGTCAATCCTCCACTCTATTCTAACCGGTTCCTATCCAACCAATTAAACCAGGATTCGAACAAATTACAAACAATATAAAATATATCTATTAAAATGGATATATTTATATATCCATTATATAAATAATATCGATTAATAGATAAAAAATTTTGTCTACATTTTGCAATCCCTATATTCCCAGTCTGTCTATTGACATGAATCCTAGGCTTATCCACGTCTACTCTTTTCTATCCGCTAGAGAATATAGAATTTCGTCTTTTTTAACCCTACACGTAGAAACTCTGGCGCGAACAGTTAGTGTTAAATTAAAAAAAAATTCGCCGCACAAGCCACAGTTGCCAACACACTGCCCGCTAGCGAATTCACACGAGCCGTTCGTTCTAATGGCAACATTAGCTTGAGCTTGGTAAGTGTGGCGCTTGGCCCGGCCCGTTCTTGGGACTGACAGCAATCTCTCGTGTTAATTTGCAATAGCGCGTTCTGTCAAATAGCTCTAACGTTTAGTGACAACCGCGCTTGTCGCTAGAGTCATTTGCCGCACTACACCAACTGCGCTATACGCGGCATCAGCTGATCGAGATGAATGAACTTGCATATGCACGTCGTGATTGTTTATTCGAGCATCAAGTAGGTTTAATTTCAATCAATAAACGTGTGGCTAAAATCGGTTACTAAGTGATATAGTGTTTTCATCCCAATAATAAGGTATGTATTTCTACTACAAATGTCTAACATCAGAGTCTACAATTTTTCTTTACATGTATACTCAAAAATCGTCTTACGATTTTTTTCTCGTTAACACAAATGATAAGTAAGCGAAGTGGATTAATAAAGTTAATACTTATGTGGAGAATAACTGTATTTATGCGTTGATAATACATTCGATAAATGTAAAGGATTATTAGAAATTGGTTAAGTTTCTGACGCTACGTATTGCGAAAATTAAAATTACCTGAAAGCACTTTGCCAGTTCGTTCACTAAAAAAGTCATTAACAGTTGAGTTTTAATATGAACAACGGAAATCCACAGTTCAATTCGAAAAGTCTCTAAAGTTCTAAATTTGTTTACAAATTTCTCTTTTCTACATTTTCGATTAAATCATTAAACATCTATTTCTCAACGTTATTAATTAATGAGAAAGAAAATAAAAAAAATTAAATTTATTACATACTTTTGTATTAGGTAAAATCACTGACTAACTGCTTTCTTTCTCGATTTTGAACTGTTCTTTCACCATGTGTGAATCGTCTAAAAATATTACCAAAATTATCAAGCCCGCAAAGTACGTTTGATCATGAAACGTTTTCCCTTAGTCATATAGTAAGTATCGGCGAATGATTCGAGTGACCAGCGCGATTGTCATTCGACGACAGAGCTATTTGACACCACGTGCTATTAAAAACTAAAACGAGATATTGTTGTAAATCGTTAGACCAAACGGGGATAAAAGCAACACATACCGAGCTCGTGCTGCTGCTGCCATTAGCACAAGCGGCTCCAGGAGGTGGTCGCTCACAATGGCGAAAGTGTCTGAACATACTTTGATCCCGTTAGGAGTATACGGTAGATGGCGCAGCGATTGCGCTCCCCGCAGCTCACTCCGCTAGTCTAAGTTCAAAATTTCTAAAATGGCCAACAGTAACCACGGTAATTGTTCATTGTTGTCGTTTTCACCGGCTGTTGAGCTCTTCTTTCTGCATAAAAACACATTTTTATATAGAAATCAGTAAGAAAAAACGACTAAAAATGCATAAATAATTATTTTAACAATTATCGATGTATTTCTACTTGTTTTTATATTATTTTCTGCAATTTATTTAGTCTTTTAAGTCCATTATCTGAAAAGTATCTGGTTATTATCGCGATTATCTGAACGGTCATCTATTATCTTATCTTAGGGATATGAGTGTACGCTAGATGGCTTCAACGTCGACTTTGTTGCAACACATCTAAATCATTGAGTGACCACTGCCGAGCGGCTCGTGTGAATTATCGAGCGTTCAGTGCGTTGACAACTGTGACTCGTGGCCATTCCAAATAATTTTATTTCGGCATTAACCGCTTGTGACAAAAGCAGTAACAGCTTTTACACGATGCGTGAATAGAAAAAAACGCCTCTTCATGCATATGTAGATTGTTTTTCGAAAACCCAGAATTTGGTGCCTCCATTAACGTGGCGCCCTGTGCGACCGCACCACCATCCTGATAGATAAATTCTGTAATCTATATAACTTATAAACTATTATCCATATTGGATGGAAGCTTCTAATGTGTCCCCTAAGGGTTTAAATTTTCCTTGCACCTTCTTCCCTATCCTTTACACACAACCCACCCTTACTTGGTGGTGGAAGGGGGACCTACAGTTTAAGGTGGGTTCCGAACCACCAAAAGCAACAGCCTTAAGTACTTAGAGAACCATTTTCTCTAGAGGTACCGGTCCCACGACTCTCCGGAGATAAACAACTCCCTTGCTAGGCTAGTGTTCACCGAACGGGCCACCGAGGCTCTTCCAGAGTGCGAGGCGGGAATCAAACCCGCAAGACGACAGAGTGGGTCCAAAGCCTGCGCTTTAGCCCCCACGACCATCGTCCCACTCTTATAAACTATTATCACCAGACTATCTTTCTAATACTGGAAAAAAGAGGTAAGCGGCGGCATGAAAATATTTGAACACGGGCGACCGAATCTTTAGGAACGGCCCTGAATACAGTTCACATTCAATAGGAAAATTACTTCACCAATTTTGTAATTAGTGAAGATAATGAAAGTATCCTTACATTTGAAGTCCTGGATGTACCATTTTCGAACTTTTGATGCAGGGCTGTTAATCAAAGAAAAAAGTTAGCACACACGGTAAAAAAGAGATATTAGAACATACTATCTAGATATTACTAGTTAATATCTTAGAGATTTAACTACAGGACATAAATCTAGACAATGCTGAAGAACATCCTTATATATGAAAAAGAAAATTTTAACTGACAATATCCAAGAAACTAAACGAAAGAACCTAATATATTCAAGAAATATTTTTGAATTGTGTAAAAGTGACCTATAAGGCATGCAATTTTATATACAAGGCTAAAGGATTTTATATCCTAGTCCTCTTTTTTTGATATCCGAATCCTCAAGCATTCGCCTTTTTTCATAATTATGCAATTTTCGTGTAGAACGGATAACACATTGTTCAAGGCTAATATGCAAGATGCCTGGGGCTGATTCCACATTTTTTGAGAAGATCATGATGAATCCAAAAACAATTAATTAGGCACGTTTTTTACTTGCAATATAAACAAAAACATTGCCCTTTAATATCATGTAGGTTGAATATAAGATATTAGATATTATGTCTTATTATCTATATATTATGGTTAAAGATCAAAGTTGTTAATATATATTTTTCTCCGTGCAAATGAAAAAAACGTCTTTCTTTTTGACCAACTTCAATCTACAAAAATATTTTTTTCGAAGTGACAAATTACCCATCTCGAAGCTCGACCATCCAAATTGTAAACCATTACAGTATCTTTAATTTATAAATACAGTTTATTACTGCAGAAATATATGTTGATCGCAATCTTTCAAAAACACAATTTCGCAAACTTGGACAGTACTCAGTTTCTTCTGTTTGCGAACTGGATATTGAAAACATACTCGTCTTCATCCCAGGCATCATCACCACATGAATATCCATATCGCTTCCATTTTGAAATTGTGTCCCCACGGAATGCTGACTGGCCTAGCAGTTTTTTCAGCGATATTATAAATCGACATAATCACGTCTTTTGAGTAATGAAACATCATACGTCTTAAGATAAACAGTTCCTAATTAAAATTCTCACTAGATCATTTTTTAAATATCAAATTATGGTTTACGGTTGATTGTTGGTTTGTGGATTAATAAGATGATTCGAAAACCAGTTAGAGATCAGTCTGTTTTTCTCTAAACTAGAGACAGAGTGGACATTTTTCCGAATTTCTTTTTTTTTAAATAGGATAAGATGTGCCAAAAACGATGATGCTTCGAATGCAGTATTATATTAGCACTCAGATGATTGTTTTCGAGGGTAATGAAAACCGATCTAGTCTTCTTCCTTTTCAAATTTATGTTTACAACTTCCTGACATGTTAATACGAATAATTCAGAACCAGAACCTATTGTAAAGCTTTATATCCCCATTGTCTCGATTCAGAATTTTCATTTATTAAAATTTTAGAAATTCTAAAAATTAAAACTAGTTGCTTAGTAGAGTACGCTAAGTCCGCGTTATGAAAGTGTGGACTAACGCAAGAAGGCCGAACTTTTAAGATGCATTTTAATTTGTACATAAGTGTTTTCACGATATTTTGATGTAATTTCAAACAATTAGTGAATAGCAAAAATATTAGAAATTTGTGTCTTTCATTCATTTACAATCATTCATTATTTATATCTATCTATCTATCTACCTATCTATCTATCTATCTATCTATCTATCGATCCATCGATCCATCGATCCATCCATCGATCCATCCATCGATCCATCCATCGATCCATCTATCGATCCATCCATCGATCCATCCATCGATCCATCCATCGATCCATCCATCGATCCATCCATCGATCCATCCATCGA
>JAAAKG020148260.1:0-10291 GCA_010014905.2 Druon quercuslanigerum
TTAACGTCCATGCACTTTTTCATGCAGACTCTCGTGTTTCTATGGCTTCTTATGTCCCTTCTAACTAGGGTCTCATTATTTTGTTAAAAATTAATCATCTTGGAAAATTAATTTCATTGGTTGAAAATTCAACTATTTGGTTGAAAATACTTCCTCTTTTCTTCGTTAAAAGTAAGAATGTTTTGTCCAAAATTTATTTCTTTTTTTCTGATGATTCATAATTTTAGTTAAAACCCATTTTTTTTAATTTTATTACTTCACCTGTGATCTAAAAACTGTTATTTTTTTAGCAGAAGATTCAACTATTGGTTAAAAATTCTTTTGTTGTTAATGATTCATCATTTTAGTTAAAAATAATTTTGTTACAAATTCATTTCTTTTTGTAGAAAATTATTCTTATTGCTTGAAAATTTATCTTTTTGTTTAAAAATTAATTTCACTGGTTGAAAACACAACTATTTAGTGAAAAATGTGTGTTTTATTATTCAAATATAATATTTTAAACTGAGGATTTAACTATTTAATGCTTCGTTGAAAATTCTATTTGTTTGAAATATCTTCTTCTTTGCTTAATTCAAAATTGAAATATTTGTTTAAAAATTTATTTTTCTATGCTATGATTCATATAATTTTAGTTGAAAATTCAACTATTTGGTTAAAAATTCTTTTTTACTGTTATTAAAGATTTATTGTTTTAGCTAAAATAAATTTCTTTCCATAAAAGTTGATATATTTAGTTTGAGATTTTTATCGTTTTGTTTGGAAATTCATTTCTTTGCTTAAAAATGTAACTATTCGGTTGAAAATTCGTTTTCCTTATTGAAATACAATTTTTCATCTGTTAACTTAACAATTCCATTTTTTGTTGAAAATTTCGCTATTTAGTTGAAAATTCGCCTATTTTGTTAAAAAGTTAATCTTCTTGTTTTAAAATTTGACTATGCATTTGAAAACGCATGTATTTCGTTGTAAATTCGTCTTTTTAGTAGAAAAGTATTACCATTCATTGAAATGTCACCTTTTTAGTTTAAAATTAATTTTTTCAACTCAAATTTTTTTTTAATTATTACCAATTTCTCAAACAGTAAGATTTTCTTAAACTCCTCCCAAATCGTCTTACCCAATTTGTAGATGACCCATTATAAAACCCTCTATGCCTTTTGCCACCAAAAGTATTTAAAATAAATTTAGAAACAAATATATTTTTTCATTAACATTATTTAACTTGTTTATTTAAATTTAAATTTAAATTGTTTATGTACACAAAAGAAATTTTATTAGCGAATTTTGAAATTGAGATTTTGCAGAAACCCTGATTATAGCAACTTAGCACAGACATGAACCACTTTAGCTGTCGACTAGTCTCAAAGTCGGTAATGTAGAAATTTGTGCCTAGAATTACACTTGACTATCTACTTTAAATACAATCTGCTATCTCAATAAAAAATTACCTTTTGTATAATATGATTATGACTCATACCTATCATCTCTTTTAGATTCCTGTCGGTTCGTGGAAACCGTCTTCAGAGAATCACGATAGAAGAACTGAGAGCAACCCCCAAAATGTCTGGTTTCGATATTTCCCAAAATCCTCTGAACTGTGATCAGGATTTCAACGAAGCTATTCAATGGTTGATTGAACATGGAGTTACTCCCATCGAAAGCCTGAAGTACATCAGCAACTACGCCATGGCTGAAGATTATTCTGAATCAGAAGGTGGCGCTCAGTGGACTGATCTGGCTAAGGTTGTTTGCGACAGCATGGACTTTGGACCACCACCAAGGCCAAAACCACACAAGCCTATTGTTTATGATGTCTTGAAAAATGATTTGTCAGATGACATGCCGGTATGTTTGATTTCATTAATTTCCACTTTAATAAACTTTAACTTGAACATCACACAATATCTCAGCAATGTTGGTGCAATATTTAAATCTCTGCAGTCAGAATGTTTTTTAACATTGCTTAAATGTTTTAACAATCAGGGGAGGCCTGAAACAATTAATTGGTGCAATCACTGATTGGCCGGTAGTTATCCCTGCAGGAAGTAAAAAGATAGATATTTTTTCTAATAATTTTAAATTCTTGTGATCAATAACGTCTTTTCTATCTCATCCTAACTTTTATCTATCCACTTCAATCTTTTTCTATATTTTTGACAATTTAAATTCGTGCAATCTTTTTTAATCCTTTTTTCTTTGTCTCATAATATCCTAAATCTAGCAACGTGTGTCTTTTTCTATTTTGTTGTCAATCTAAATTTGCGTTTGTCTTTTTCAACATCATCTGAGCTACCTCATCCTATCCTTTGTCTATCCGCGTCAATCTTTTTCAATCTCCTCTTCTCCTTTACCTATTCATGTCAATCTTTTTCTGTCTCTGTTAATATAAATTCTCGTTTATCTTTTTAAATCTTATCTTCTCTATCTCTTTCTATGCTACATTTATCTTTTTATATCTCTTGTCGATCTAAATAAAGGTCTATATTTTTTAATCCTCTTTTCTCCATCTATAAAAAATCTATAAAAAATTGTTTGTTGAATAAAAGTAATTAAGAACCTTAGCGAAATGATATTTTTGCACCCTTTTCGTAGGTACATATTGCTTTTCTCATCGAAACAGTCATTGAAGATAATCACACACATTTATAAATATTAAATATTTATTATTGTCAATTATAAAATTTATAGGAAAATCCCGACTTAAAACTAAGTAAAACTATTACGAAAATAGGGAATTCGCTATTAGTTCTTATTGCTATTTAAAAATGGTTACAGAAAATATTCATTTTTACATTTTTGCAAAGTTGAAAATTGTTTTTCTCATAAAAATCTAAAATATATTTGCAGTTGAATAATAATCACCTATATTTAATACTAAATATTTCTTACTATTAATGATCAACAAATTGTAAAGTTAGTCACTTTCTTATATAAAAAAATTCGTTTCTCTACTAAAAAATAGATTAGACAACCGAATAGTAATATTCAGTTAAGATAATTTTTTGCTGGATTTTAATTGTTATTGTTGTTAAAAATAAAAAAATACAAATTTTGGTTGATAATTCTTGAATTTGATTGAAAATTCGTCTTTTTCGTTGAGACTTCTAGAATTTTGTTACAGATTCGTCTTCTTTGGTTGTGGGTTAATCCTTTTCTTTAAAAATTCATTTTTTCGATCAAAAATTTAACAACTGGGGTTTATAGTTGAAATAATTTTTAAAAATTAAAAAAAATTTCTTTCTTAAAAATTGAATTGAATTTCATTGAAAACTCTTATTTTTTTGTAAATTAATCTTTTTATTTAAAAATTCGTCTTTTTAGCTAAAATTCAACTTTTTGGTTGAGAATACTTAAATTTTGTTAAGAATTCGTTTTCTTCTGCAGAAAATTCATTATTTTGTTTAAAAATTCATCTTTTCGGTTAAAAATTTAACAACTGGGTTTTAAAGTTGAACTACTTTCTTAAAAATTAAAAAAATTCTTTCCTTCTTAAAAATTCAACTTTTTGGTTGAAAATTCTCGAAATATTATTGAAGATTCGTCTTTTTGGTTCAAAATTCTTGAAATTTATAAAAAATTCGTCTTCTGTGGTAGTCAATTAATCTTATTATGTAAAAATGTATTTTTAAAATGGAAATTCAAATTTTTTGTGCAGAATTCTTGAATTCTGTTAAAAATTCGTTTTCTTCGGCAGAAAATTAATTATTTTGTTTAAAAATTCATCTTTTCGGTTAAGAATTTAACAACTGGGTTTTAAAGTTGAACTACTTTCTTAATAAATTACAAAAAATCTTTCTTTCTTAAAAATTTAACTTTTCGTTGAGAATTCTCGAAATATTATTAAAAATTTGTCTTTTTGGTTCAAAATTCTTGAAATTTGTTAAAAATTCGTCTTCTTTGGTAGTCAGTTAATCTTTTTATTTAAAAATGTAAATCAGAATGAAAATTTCACTCTTTTCGAGAATTCTTGAATTTTATTGACATTTCTTATTTTTTTATCGAAAATTAATCTTTTTATTAAAAAAAATTGTCTTTTTGAGCTAAAATTCAACTTTTTGATTGAGAATGCTTGAAATTTGTTAAAAGTTCGTCTTCTTTGGTGGTCAATTAATCTTTTTACTTAAAAATATATTTTTAAAATGATAATTCTTAACTTTTATTGAAAATTCTTATTTTTTATTGTAAATTAATCTTTTTATTTAAAAATACGTTTTCTTCGGCAAAAAATTAATTTTTTTGGTTTAAAAACTCATCTTTTCGGTTAAAAATTTAACAACTGGGTTTTAAAGTTGAACTACGATCTTAAAAATTAGAAACACTCTTTCTTAAAATTTCAACTATGTGGTTGAGAATTCTTAAATTTTATTGAAATTTCGCCTTTTTTGATAGAAAATGAATCTTTTTGTTTTAAAATTCATGTTTTTATTTAAAAATTCAACTTTATGGTTGAGAATTCGTGAATTTTGTTAAAAATTATTATTTTTTCAGTAGAAAATTAATCTTTTTTCTTAAAAATTAATATTTTTAGTTAAAAAAATAACAACTAGGTTTTAAAGTCGAGGTACTTTCTTAAAAATGTATTTTCTGGTTGAAGATTCCAACTTTTAGTAAAAAATTTTTCTCTTCGCTTGGAAATGGAATTGTTCTATTAATAATTTCTTTTGTTGCTTGAAAAATTACTTTGTAATTAAAAATTTACCTATTCCATTTTTGGTCGAAAATGGTGTATTTTAAGTAAGAATTCAACTTTTTGTTAAAATTGAACTATTTTGGTAAAATTTTTTGTTTTTTTTTGTTTGAAAAAGAATATAGATATATCGTAATTTGTTGGAAATTTGACTTTTTGGTTATATAATAAACTATTTTATTACAATTACATATTTTTGATTTGATAAATCAACTGTTTGTATAGACAATTCGTCATTTTGTCTGGAACCAAATCGACAGTTGTCAAAAACTGTCCAAAACTGATAACGTAGTTTCTGGATGATCCCTTATGGAAAGTACTGCCAGGCCACTTTTTGTTTTAGGACCCCTGATTAAGAGAAATACCTAATATTATAATTACCAATTTTTCAGTTCGACCATGGACAGAATCATGAAAACGAATTCGAGGATGCTTGGTCAACCGAAGAACAGGAAGAATACGAAGACTATACTCCAGAGGCAACCTTGACTTATCATCCCTTCTACAGGAAAGCTATTTGGCCAGTTTTGACAGTGGTTGTCGTCACTATCACACTTTTGCTATCAATCGTTCATTTCACTATCTGTTTGGCTAAGCGCAGAGGTCGTGGTCCAGTAATCAGGCCACCGATGATTCTCCGACAAGGTCTTGTGGACAACAAAAATTGTGGTCTGGTCTACAAACCTCTTCAGGAAGAAATCGCAACACCCCACATGCCCAAAAGGGGTGCATTCTACTCAAGCAGTACCTTCCACTACGATAAAATCGTACCCGAAAGCGTCTAATTTTCCAATTTTCTTCCCCAAAGCGTTTCTGTGAAGTGCAAATTAAGGAAACAATTTGTGAGGAGATGCGAAAACACGTAGACTCGTGAGACTGAGAATACAAAATAGAATTTTTCGCACTGTCTTGAGAGGGTGCTTTTGTGGATTCAGGAGTTTATATCCTAACTTGGACGATTTAGACAATTATTTTATTTCATAATGATAAAATGATTCTGTAATTGGTGTGTCCCGGAAAAGAAAATTTTCCAGGGAGTGGGAGTTATAAGAAATTTGTTAATTGTCCACAAATCATTCTCTCAACGTGGCAGACGATCCTCATCTTGTAAAGTGTTTCGACAATACAAACTACGAACAAATGATACTTAATATTGCGAATTAGCATTTCCGGATGATCAAAATCAAACCGTTAATTTTAATTTTCGGCCCTTTACACATTCATTTTTAAATTCAAATTTTTTTTAGAGAAGCCTTATTGGTCTGAGGACTTGTGATCATGTTTGGATCCTTGAATTTTAATCGGCTTCGATGATTCGGTTTTACATCGAGAAATCGTGGCAGAAAATACTTACAATAATTTATATCGCTCTACATTTCCTACAAGTTAATAGCGAGTAACTTTTAATCCTTCCAATGATTTTAGATTAAAGACTTATGAAATTACAGTTTTGAGTCGTTTCAGACTTTCGATCATTTCTCAAAAGAAATCTCTGTACAACAGAAAGTTTTTTGAAAATGGGATGTTTTGGACTGTTTACATGAGGAATGACCAGTCATAGTAATATATGTAAACTATATTTAAGAACCCACTTTCTTATCCTAGATAGGATACCCTTTGGATACTTTTTAAAGGATGACGAATTTTATTTAAAAATTCAACAGGCATCTATTATTATTAATCAGGATTTTTAATGCTACGAATATACAAAATGAGGAAAGCTTGAACTTAAATAAATGGAAAATTGATTAAATAATTTATTAATTAATATTTTCTTAATTTATTTGTGAATCATTCAAAGGATATATTTTCATTAGGGAAGAAAGTAGGTATACCGTTAAAGGAATAATATTTAGATATTATGTTCAAGTCGATCGGAAAAAATTGTATTACTAAGTGCCTATTAATGATAAAAGTATCGTTAACTAACGTAGCTTAGGACGCTGAAATATATTGTAAACGTCTATGCCACGCTACACGCTGTAAATAATATTTTAATAAAGTCTTATATTAATAATAAAAAAAACTTGTATTTAAAACTATTTGTTTATAAAATAGGCAAATAGACCCGAAATATACCGGAAAATAAAAGATAACTTTCTTATCCTTGTCAGCAAAAGAAATTCGTAAAATTATATAAAGAGGGCCTTGAAGGAAAGACAAATTTTAAATACTTTGAAATAAACAAGTGTAATAAGTTTTGAAAAGAGTTTCTTTTTATGAAAAAGAAATTTTTATTATAATTTTGTTTTGGTTTTCTTTTATATTGACACTATAAAAGTTGAAATTTAAAAATAAAAATTCTGAAAACAGTTTAATTTAAGTTTTCTTTAACTATTTTTGACACTACTTTTGACACTATTTTTGAGCGATGACACTGTTTTCTCCCAATCATCTGCTAAACAATATTTTTTGCCTAAGTAAGTTATTAAATAAAATTTGTTGATATTTTAAGCAAGAAAATATTTTCGTTTTAAATAAAAAAAAAATTAAATACAACCAAAAAGGACGAAAAATTCCAACAAAAAAGGTGAATCCTCAACCAAAACAGATTAATTATTAAACGAACAATTGCAATTCTAGCCAAATCTTTAAATTTTTAATAAAAAAAGTGAATTTTCATGACAGAAGATTATATTGATAGAAAAAATATGAATCATCAATAAAAAAAACTTATATTTTTTAAACAAAATTTTTAATTTTCAAATGAAGAAGATTAATTTTACTCTCAAAAAGACGAATTTCCAAAAAGTTACATAAAAAGCCATTTTTAAGTAACAATGGAGTAATTAAATTTTCATTTAAGAAAATAAATGAAAAAAAGGAGAATTTTGTACAAAACAGTTGCCTTTTCCACCAAGTAGTTGACTTTTGAACAAAATAGTTAATTTTTTATTTAAAACATTAATTTTTAACGAAAAAAAATATTTCCAACTAAAATTAAGAAACTTCAACCAAAAAATTAACGTTTGAGAAACTAGATTAACTCGATTCAACCAGGAATTTCAATTTTCATCCTAAAAAAGATGTATTTTTAACAAAATACATCGATTATCGATTAAATAGTTAAATTTGAAGTTTTCTACACACGAGATGAATTTTGTACAAAAAAAAAGAATTGTTAACAAAATACAAACATTTTGAACCACAAAGTTTAATTTTTTACAAGGAAGATTAATTTTCTAGCAGAAAGCGAAACTTTCAACAAATTACATAATTTTTCAAATAAGTAGTTTGAACAATGAATAATTCTAGTCTAAATTTTATTTGATTAATTTTTGGTGGATGTTTTTATGTTCATGAAGTTTAGATCGTTCAAATGAACGAAACATTTTTTCCTATTTTTATTTTATGAAAAAATATTGTCCCAACTTCCATAAAAATAATGTATTTGAATTTTATTTTGTAATCTGTTTTTTGCAATTTAAATTGAATCAATATTTTAGCGCTGTTTCTAGTTTACAAGGTCATCAATAAAAATTTCGTTCATTTGAATTTTTACACTGAGAAGGTCAATTTTTAACAAAAAATGAAGTAATTGAATTTTCATTAAAGAGAATCAATTTTTAATATAAAAAAGAATTTGCTACAAAATAGTTTAATTTTGTACCAAAAAATCGAATTTTCTACCAATCTGTCGTATATTCAACAAATTGGTTCGTTTTCAACCAATTAGTTGAATTTCCAACAAAATAGTTAAACTTTCTATTTAAAACAAAGAAATGTTAAAAAAAAAGAAATTAGTTTAACTTTCAAAAAAAGATTTTAATTTTCAACCTCAAAACATGAATTTTCAACAAAATGCATACATTTTTAAATAAATGGTTAAATTTTCGGCATAGAACATTAATTTTCTACAAAAAAATTATCAACAATACACATACATTTTTAATAAAATAGTTATATTTTCTATACAGAAGATTAGATTTCTGCCAAAATGCGAAATTTTCAAGAAATTACAGACAATTTAAACTAAACATTTTAAAAAGTGGATGTAACGCGCTAGTACCAATTTTATTTAATTAATTTTTATATCCTTAAATAAAATAGATTAATTTTAAGAAAAAGTTCCTTAAAACAATTGATCTTCTACGGAAGAAGATAATTTTTCAACTAAGTACATTAATTTTTAACTAAATAGTTAAATCTTCTACCAAATTCTTCATTTTTCGAGTCAAAAATACAAAATTTCTAAAAAACAGTTGAATTAAAAAATAGTAATAACTTTGAACAAAAAAGATTAATTTCTAAAAAAGAAATGTAAAACTTCTACAGAAAGAGATAATTAAAAAAAATTTATTAGTCAAAAGGGAAAAAAATTTCAACTAAATTGTTGAATTTGTAAGCCAAATGGAAGAATTCTCAAAAAATAACTCAATTTTTAACTAAAAGTATTTTTAACAAAATTGTTACATTTTCAACGAAATAATTGAATTTGAACAAAGAAAATGTATTCTTAACAAAAAAATTAATAGTGAAATTTCGAATCAAATAAGTATTAGAATAAGATAAGTAAATAGGAATTTTGATAATTTATAGACAAAAGATTATTAATTTAAATAAACATTGAAGTTCATTTTTAATACTTTTAAAATATAGAATTCAAGTTGGATGGTGCCCAAGCCTTATTCAGTTGTCATTTTTATTATTTAAAACTGAATTTTTTTCAGTAAAAAAAGAATAGCATTCTAAATTACTTGAAATCGTTAAAAATAAAATTTTAAAAAATTGGTTAGTTCTCAGATAATTTCTTTAACATTTCATTATCGTAATAATATATGTCATTATTATGACTACTATTATTTCAAATCGGAGTTTATTTTGTTATGGATAATAAAAGTATAACAGTTGTAATTTACTATAAGTTATTGGAAAATAAATTATGTAAATGCAAATTTCATATAAAAACGTTTATATTAAATAATTTTTCAATACTATTTTTTAGAGAGAATTCGATATTTACAAAATAGAATTTTGTAAATATTGAATGAGTTAACCATATTTGTTTTGAAAGGACAGAAGGTATTATTTTTGGAAAATATTTTTTCAATCACTTCTTTTAGTCATATTTTGAATTTTGACACAATTCTTTTATTTAAACAATTATGATATACAAATGCTCATACTTACCATCTTGTCATGAAGAAACTGAAATGTTAATACGACCTCGACTAGTGACTTTTTGCTTTCAAATTTTTTAGAATTAACAATAACTTTTAATTATTTAAATAATTTATACAAACGAATGCACATGTTGATATTTTTTCTCATGAAGTCTCATTTTTTTAAAGAATCGACTACAAATATTTTACTAATGACCTTTTCTCGTCATTTTATTCAAATTTATAGCAAATTTTATTTTTTAAACAATTTTTGTAAATAAATACCTATTTTTGCCGTTTCTCTACAAATACGATAGATTTTTGACCGATTCGTCTAAGAATTTCTTGTCACTAAATCGTTGCTGTCATATCTTTCAAAATTATAAAAACGATAGAAGTTGTTTGTGCACGAATTATGCTCTGTCTTGGAAAAAAATTATTAACAATTTTTTAAATAAACATTTTGATGTTTTGCTAACGCCATCAGTCGCAGAAAATG